>CATIWO010630590.1:0-11079 GCA_949673435.1 Macaranga tanarius
GGCAGCTTACTATGGTTGAGAGGAAAATAATGTGAGTAGAGAGAGGAAGTAAAAAGTAAAAAGACAAAAATAAAAATAAATAAAAGCTAAAAGACTTAAACATAAGTAAAAAGGGAAAAGTAAAAGAAAGAGAAAACAAAACAGAGTAAAAACCTATAACTTAAAATTTTACTTTATTTTAAATCACATTTACCATTAACACCAACCTTTTATCCCAGAATTGAAAAACAACGTACTAGTTCCATGAGAGGCCATAATTCACGTAAATATCACGCTGAAGGTTGAAGAAGCAGTTCAAAGGCATAAAAAGAAACTTAAGCGAGGGCACGGAAGGTGCTAGACAGAAAATGCAAAATAAAATAAAATATGTTGGGTTGCCTCCCAATCAACGCCCTTTATTTAACGTCTAAAGGCTAGACGTAATGCACTATTACTCTTCAACCAGCGCCTTTAGGATTAAAACTTTTAGTTATTGCCAATTTCAACTTATCCTCTTCATTTAAGTAATAAACTTATTGTGTCAAGGAATCAATTGTATCAATTCTATAAATACAATCAATGTCAGAAGGATACCTCATGGCTGCATAAATATCAAATTTTATTTTCTCCCCATCAAACTCCATGGTTAATGTTCCATTTGCAACATCTATCATTGTTCTTGCTGTTTTCAAAAATGGTCTTCCTAATAATATAGGAACTGATTTTGAAGAATGTTCATCCTCCATGTCCAAAATATAAAAATCAGCTGGAAATACTAAATTGTCAACCTGCACTAAAATGTCTTCTAAAACTCCTTTAGGATAAACATTGGACCTATCATCTAACTGAATAATCATATTAGTATCTTTAAGTGGTACCAAGTTCAAAGCATGATAAATTAAGCATGACATTTATAGATGCTCCTAAATTTATCAATGCTTTATCAATTTTTAAATTACTTATTTTACAAGGAATGGTGAACATACCTGGATCTTTGCACTTTGGAGGTAATTTTTTTTGAAAAACAGAAGACACATTCTTGCTCATATAGATTTTCTCATCCCCCTTTAGTTTTCTTTTATTGGTACATAATTCTTTAAGGAATTTTGCGTACCTTGGCACTTGTTTAATAGCATCAAGAAGAGGAATATTTATTTCTACCTTTCAGAACATATCCAAAATATCTTTTTCTTGTTGTTCTTTCTTTGATTTGGCCAATCTACTTGGAAAAGGAGGAGGGATCACTAAAGGTGGTTTAATTTGAGATGCTTCTGGCCTAATTGATGGAGGCCGCTCCATCTCTTTCCCCATGTCATCTTCACCTATGAATTTTGTGGCTCTTTTTACTGGTTCTTTTAGTTCTTTTCCACTCCTTAACATTATGGCACTCACATTCTGCTTGGGGTTGATTTCTGGTTGAGATGGCAAGCGACCAAAATTTTGGCTCTCTAATTTCCTTACTGTGGTAGCTAGTTGGCTCACCTAATTCTCCAAATTTAGTATGCTGGCCTTAGTTTCCTATTGAAATTATTGTATGTTAGTAGCTATAGCAGTAACTATTTGATCTAGAGTCATATCAGGCTTAGATGGTGGAGGAGCATCAAATGTGGATCCTTGGAATCCTTGTGGAGGAGTAGCAGAGGCTGATTGTCTCAGTTGATACCCATACTGCTAGAAATTATTGGGTCTTGATCCGTAACTCGGATTTGGGTAGTCTCTCCATCCAGGATTGTAGGTGGGAGAAAAGGAATCATATTTCTTCTGGTATTACTGTCCTTGGTATCCTTGTATAGCATTTAAATGTTCTTCATCTTGAAGAGTTGGGCACATATCTATAGGATGATCATTATGTGAACAAATGCCACAAGACTTCACTTGTTGCTGATTTTCCATCATAAATTTCTGCATAAGAGAAGTTAAATTATCAAGCCTTTGTTCAATGGAATTAATACTTACCTTATTAACATTATTGATTGGATGATCTTGTCTAGTGCCAAATTGCTGAGTATTGGCAGCCACTTTTGTAATTAATTCTTTAGCTTTATTGAGAGTTTTATCTACAAAAGCTCCACCACTTGCAGCATCAATCATATTGCGGTCTGACAACAACAATCCTTAATAAAAGTATTGAATTTAGAGTTGGTCTAAAATTTGGTGATGAGGACAGCTTACACATAATTGATTGAACCTCTCCCAATATTCATAGAGAGTTTCTCCAATTTGTTTGCGAATCCCACAAATCTCTTTTCGAATGGACGTGGCTCGAGAGGCAGGGAAAAATTTCCCAAAAACTACCTTTTTAATTCATCCCACGTTGTTATTGAACCAGGTGGGAGATAGTACATCCAATCTTTAGCTTTTTCTGTCAAAGAGAAAGGAAAGGCTCGCATTTTGATTTGTTCAACATTGACTCCTTGCGGTTTCATGCTAGAACAGACTATATGGAACTCCTTGAGGTGTTTATGAGGATTTTCTCCTGCAAGACCATGAAAAGTAGGCAATAAATAGACTAAACCTTATTTCAGTTCAAAATTTACCTCAACATTAGGGAGCTTAATGCACAAGGGCTGTTGATTAACATCCGGATTAGCCATTCTTCTCAAAGTTGGTTCAGCTTCAGCCATGTTTTTGGTTTCCTTGAAAAATTCTGACAAATCAACAACTGTTTCTGTTTGTGATGAAGAGGACGAAGAAGCTTTTTGTTGTTTAGTTGTCTTTCTCAATCTTCGGGCTATCTTCTCTATTTATGAATCAAAATTTAATTCACTTCCACGAGAAGTACGAGTCATAAAATAAAATTCAAATCAATAATGACACCAATCCCCGGCAACGGCGCTAAAATTTGGTGGGTGTCGAATCCAACAAAAATAAAATTCTACTCTAAAAATAAAGATTTATAGCAAGGGTTGAGTAGAGTCATTTCTCAAGAGATTGATCAAATTATTAAATCTGAATTTTACTTTGGAAAACAAGAAATAAAAGGGGAATTTTTTTTTATAGAAAAATAAAATTGAATTAAAATAAATAAATCATAAGGCAAAAAATTTAAAAAGAGTAAATCAAATATTAAAAACTTCTAGTCAAGGAATATCTTGGTTATGGTTCATTCAAATTGATCATCGAATACAAATAGATAAATTTGTACTTCTCCAAATAAATTGGTTATGAACACTAACAAGCTCTAGTATTCTGCTCTTTCTTAGTATTAATTTAAAAGAGATAAGATCCTCTAATAAATCTTATTTCTTAACAACCACTAAACAAGCTCTTAGGATTTAATTGAGAAATAGCATTAAGAATTAGAAAAGCTACCAATTCCAATCAATAATACACAAGCTCGATTATTTAAATTGGACCAAATAAATTCACCCACACTAAACTTAAGGATTCAATTCAATAAGTAGGTAGATTTGCCACATTGCTAAATCAAATAAACAATTACGAATTTACAGATTTAACTAGCAATATTCATTCAATTAAAATCAGACGTTAATAATCTTAATTGAACAAAATAACATTAAGCATTGAAAAATATTCAGATATTTGAGAAGAGAAAACAATAAAAATAAATTCTCGCAATTTATTCATGAATCATACCTTGATATCCTTGACTAAAAAAGAAAATTTAGCCACTCATGGCTCACAAAATTCTGAATTAAAAATAAAGATAACAGAAAAATATTAAGGTTCAATGTATGAATCTAATACACAAAAACCTCTCTTTTTATAAAGATCATGAACTAAAAGATAATCAACTAGACTAAGAACTTTTTAGAGGCCAAATTTGCTGCTAAAATAGGGTAGAATAATCAGTTGAAATAATTTTCAAAAACAGTAGCCCCTAAAAAAATCTGCAATGCACAATTTCCACGCAAGCGTCCGTGGGCACGCCTAAGCTTGATTTCCTATTGAAAATATAGCCCAGACTGCACTTTGACTTTCTGCTTCAATTCTTGACTTTAAAATTCTAATTTTGATTCCTTTTTCTATATTAGCATGATTTCCTACCAAAAGATCAAATAGGAATTAAATTAAATATTTATTTTACTAATTAAGCACAAAAATAGGAATTTGTTATAAGAATATTTTACTTCATCAATTAAATAGGGATACTTCTATCTCATCTGTTCTTCCACTTCCCATATTACTTCTCTAGGAGAATAGTGACTCCATTTAATTTTTACTAATTATATTTCCCGATTCCATAACTATTTTGTCTTATAACTAATAATCTTTACTGGTTCTTCAACATAACTCGAATCATCAGCGATTTCTACATCTTAATTTTTAAGTGTGTAGGATCAGATCGATATCTCTTGAGCATACTCATATGAAAAAAATTATGAATCTGGCCATTTCAGATGGAAATGCTAACCTATAAGCTAATGGACTAATTCTTTCAAGAATTTCATATGGCCCCATATATCGAGGACTCAAGTTGCCCTTTTAGTTTCCCTTCATTCTTACCAAACACGCTGGATGGAGAAACTCTATGTATTTCATGATTTATAAAATAATGGCTCCAATTTTTCTATAACAATGTCTTTTAATTCCCAAGATTATCTTTCATCCTTTTCATTTAATACTGTTAGTAAAGGCAACTTTCCTGTAATAATTTGATATTCCACTTTCATGTCATAATCTTCTTGTGGCTTCTCTTTAGTGATAGCCACTACTAGGAAAAATTTTGCCAACAATACTCACTGAACACTTCTAAAGAAGAATGTACTTCAATAATTGATTCTTCATAAGTATCAAATATAATTTCTTCATATTCATTGTCTTCAATTTTTTATTAAAACATGAACAATAATAACAACCTTAAATCATAAATCGAATAGTTCTTCTCATGAAATCAAAATTATACAATATGCAATTTATTATCATCCTATCGTACTATCACACATATTCCATTTCTTATCTTGAATCCCTAGTAGAACCCATTAAACCTCCATTTTTTATTGATATAATAAGTATAAGAGCAGCAGTATATACTTCTTCTAACTTTTCAAAACTTCGTTAGCAAGCTCCAGTTCATTTCTTTATAATTATGTGCCAATAAAATATTTTCTGCCATTCTAATCTTATATTTGCTGAATTTAACATACTATTGTCCACAAAACTGTTCAAAATATTTTTCATGTTCTTCTATGCTAAATAAATGAATGAAGGTACTATCAATAAAGACAATCACAATTGATTCAAATACTATCGAAGAATTCTATTCATTAATGACATAAATGAAACTAGTGTACCAATCAATCCAAACAATATAATTAGAAATTCATACCATCCATTTCTAGTTATGAATACTATTTCAAAAATAAAATGTTCAATCACTTGAAGTTGCCAAAATCTCGATCTCAAGTCTATCTTCAAAAGCACTATAATATCCCTCAACTAATCAAGCATACCTTTTCATTTTTCAATCATGGAAAATTATTCTTCATTGATATACTGTTTAATTACTTGCATCTTTTCCTCTTATAGGCTGAATTGATGCCCCATGTGATGGATTATTCAGTCTAAAAATCTGCCTTTTTTAATTATTCTAGTTCTATTAATATGTACAAAATAATCAATATTGATGTAGCCTTTGAAGTAATTATATTTTAATTTTGCTTTTCGATATAGTAGTAATTCCGATATTCCTTTTCAAACACATTAGAAAATTTCCTAATTATAAGTACATCTATTATCCTCTATCTAATTTTCATCGATTCCTCAATATTGGCTAAATAATTTCCATGCTCATCTCAAACCATATGAAAAGCAATCAGGGTTGAAACTAAATAAATATGCACAATTTTTATTTACCCATCATCAACACGTAACTATACACTATCATCTTCTTTGTCAAGCTAAATTAACACACTCCCATAGTAGATGACTCACTCTATCAATTTACCCTTGAATTAACTTTCTTTGAATCTCAATATCATTCTAATAATCTTCTTACCCATCTTCAATCATAGGTGATACAGTTACAACTGAAATCAAACTAGCATACACAATCTCTTTTTTAATTACTGTCTCTATATTTCTCTGTCTTAAAATATCCTTATCTACCTTCTTTATATGCCAAATTACAATAATATCATAATTTCATACTTGATATATTCTTGAAATAATACTAATCTTCTTCCCAATTTAATGATTATTAAAGTCTACATATCAATCATACCGTTTTACTATTTTGAAATGAAATTCCATCACCAAATTCATTGTCACAACATTCTAGCAGGCATTGAAATGCACATACCAAGTCTTTAATAATGCAAGTGTGTTATGTATACATAATGTATACTCATATATATGATCTTGTAAATTCAAAATCAAAAGGTATCATAAGCAACATAATAAAATGTACCCATATTTTTATCTGATGTGGCAAAAGCTTATAACTGAGTGATATCATATGCTCTTTCTTGATTTTCAGTTTGATTACCGGGTTTAGTTTATGTCAAAGTATTAGCTCCCCTTTTCTTACTATCTCTGCCTCTGCCCAGGTTAACACTATCTTAAAATATTTTCTTTTTTGTACCACTTTGTTCAATTAGTTGAGCTCTTTTAACAATATTCTTCAATAGACAATCTCTGAAGAAATATCCAGCTTACTTCAATAATAGTATACATTAAGTCTAGGATCCTAACATTTTTCCGATTGGATTCTGCCCAAATTGTTACACATTGAAACTGATGTATTGTTCATGATTTATTAGTCCACCAAACAAGGACATATAGGACTTGTAAAAACCTTCTATGGATGATGGATTTAGAAGAAAGAACACAACACTTGTGTTTGATTGATATTAAGAACCCTTAGAAGAAGAAGATGAAGAAGACTCTCTTTACAACTTTTCTCCTAATGTTGATATCAATTTTGCGTACGGTCGTGCCTGACTAAGGGCCTAGAGGAGTTAATTTCTTACACAGTCATACTATTTTCTTATGCACCCATGCCTGACTGATGTGGCAGCCAACGAGATTATGGTTTTAAGCTGAAGATTTGATAGAATTGAGCATATCTTTGGAGTCTTAGATTAGATAGAGTTTGAAGGGTTTTAGATGACCTTAGGAAGCTAGATCTTTAAATAGAACCATCTAGTTTTCATTTAGGGTTGTTCTTGTTCTGTTTTTGGTTCTTGGTTTGTTTTTCTATTCATTTTGTTTCAGAATACATTTTCATTATGTTATATTCTTAGTTCATAGTAGAGGAGATATTTAGCTTGAAGTTAGAAGAGCAAGGCTTTTTACATCATTTGAAAGGGAGTTTTTCTTGTATCAACTCTTTTATTATTCATTATGTTTAGAATTGTTTTCATTTCTCCATTGTTTTTTTTCTTTTTAATATGAGTAGCTAGAATCTTTTTAGGGTTCTTATTCCAAATTGACCATATGTATTTATTATGATTAATGTTAGGTTGTTAGTTTTAATTTATTAGTTATTGTTATGCTTAAAGTCATTTTAGAATAGATCACCCTAAGATTAAATTGACACTATAGGCTTAATCGTAAGATAGGTTCTGTAGGAATAGGCAATGACTTATTAGTTGCTTAATCAGTTGAGAGATAATTAAGTGGATTCATATTAATTAAAGGTTGTGATTTAAAATTGGATTTAAGAGGCATTAGGTTGGTGAGAGCTGGAAAACTTAGTGTTAAATAGATTTCAATTAATTGTAGGTTTATCTGAGAGGAAGATCTATGGTTCTTAAGATCCCTTTAAAATGAATTAGAATTAACATAGACCTAGTTGATTAATCAATCTTTTGAAATAGTCAATTTGAGAGTAAGAACCCTAGCTTTTAAAATTTGATTAAATTTGAGTTTTTCTTTATTTTGATTTAGTATTAGTTCTTTAAAAAATCCAAACTCTATTTCGTTGTTTAAAAAAATAAACACAGTGATTATTTCAGTATTCAATTCTCAATCTCTGTGGGATGATATCTTGTATATTACTTATTATGATTTTGTACGCTTGCGGATTTGTACACATAAAATTTTTGGCGTCAATGCCGGGGATTGACAAAGAATTGATATTGTTAAGAAAATTGTGTTGCTTGATTTAGACTTTATTTTTAATTTTAGTTTTAATTGTGGTATTATAGGAATTTTTTTAGTTGATGCACATCACACCAAGTGCAAGCAAACAAGGACTTGTGTTGATACTACTTGATTTGGAGTTAGAGAAGACAGTTCGTGAGAAAAAGAAATAAACGATCATAACAAAACAATCACCAAGCAAGATGAATGTGGGAGATGATGAAAGGAATGATCCACCAAGGCAATAAGTTGTTCAAAATCCTCAGAATGGTTAGAGAACTATGCGAGATTTCGTGAGTCCTAATGTGCAAGGTGACCAAACACTAATTGTGAGGCTGGCGGTAGCATCAAACAACTTTAAAATCAAGCCGGATATAATTCAAATGATCTAAAATTCACCATTCAATAGGTTATCACTTGAGGATCCATTTGGTAATATGACTAGATTCTTGGAGTACTATTCTACTTTCAAGATGAATGGAGTGCAACATGATGCAATCCGGTTGATTCTCTTTCCATTTTCTCTTATGGATAGAGCAAAAAGATGGTTTACAAGTCTACCACCCAACTCCATCAACACTTAGCAAGAGCTCTACACTGCCTTTTTCAACAAATACTTACCACCAGCAAAAGTGTTGAGGATCAGAAATAAGATAAACTCTTTCTTTTAAAGAGATGATGAAACATTCTATGAGTGTTAGGAAAGATTCAAAGACCTTCAGAAGCAGTGCCCGCCTCAATTGATTCCTACATGGGATTTGGTGCAATCATTTTACAAAGGAGTTAATCATGCTGTCAGAGTCAACATTGATACAGCAGCTGGAGGTACTATCATGTCAAAGACACCAGAAGATGTTTTAGATCTCTTTAAAGAAATGGCCAATACACAAAGTTTGTGGTCTAACGAGAGGACCATTACAAAGAAAGCTGGAGCAATAAAAGTGGACATTTTAACCATATTGAATACAAAGCTTGATACTTTGACAAAAAGGATGAACAAAGTGAATGTTAATGCAGTATCTACATTATCTTCTGCATGTGAATTATGCTAAGGAGGTCATTCTACAATTAATTGTTAATTGATGCAAGAAATGTCTACAGAGGTGTCAACTATGTGGGCAGCTTTAAAGTGCCTCAAAACCAAGTCTATGGTAACACTTACAATCCTAGTTGGAGGAACCATCCAAATTTCTCTTGGAGTAACCAAGAAAATAACCAGTGGAGACCACAAGCGCCACTAGGATTTGGAGGTCAGAATGCACAACAACCTCAACCTCAATTTTGCTAAGACAAAGGTTCATCCTCTGGAACTTCAATGGAAAGCAAGATGGAGAAATTTATGGATGTGATGTGTCATAAAAAATGAGTCAGTAAGATGAAGCTCAAAAGAGGATGGAGCAAATGATTCGAAACCATTAATCTTTTATTCATAATCTAGAAGTGCAAATGGGGCAACTAGCAAATTCCTTATCAACAAGGAATCAAGGTGCATTACAGAGCAATACGAAGAAGAATCCAAAAGAGCAAGTAAAGGCTTTCAGCTTAAGAAGCGGTACTGAGATCCAAACCCCTAAAGCAACAATGAAGTATGAAGAAAAGAAGAATGAAGGAGAGAAAGAACCGGATGATGAAAGGTTTTTGACACCAGAAAAGATAAAAGTGAAGGTAAAGAACAAAGAAAAGGCAAAGTCACCACCAATTCGGGCATACAAACCTCTAGTACCATATCCACAAAGGTTGAAGAAAAAGGAGCATGATCAGTAAGTTGCAAAGTTCTTAGAAAGATTCAAGACACTCCACATCAACATGCCTTTTATGGAATGGCTAGCTCAGATGCCAAAGTATGCAAAATTCTTAAAGGAGTTGATTTCCAACAAGAAAAAGTTACAGGAATTTAAGATAGTCACACTTACAAAGGAGTATAGTGTAATCATTTCCAATAAACTTTGTTTAAAAAGGAAGCAACCAGGGAGTCTTACTATTCCATGTTATGTTGGAAATTTATCATTTCAAAAATCTTTATGTGATTCAGGTGCTTCCATTAACCTTATGCCTTTATCAATTTACAAAAAATTAGGACTTAGAGAAGCAAGATCGACAAACATCTGTCTACAACTAGCAGATAGAACAGTAAAGGAATCAAAAGGAATATTTGAAGATGTATTTGTAAGGGCTGAATAATTCATCTTTCTAATGGACTTCATTATTTTTGACTTTGAAGAAGATGAAGAAATATCATTGATCATTGGTATGTCTTTCCTCTACACTGCTAAGGCAGTTATTGATGTTTATGATGGTATGTTGACATTAAGAGTAGGTGAGGAAAGTTGTAAATTCAACATCTATCAAGGTATGAAACATTATTTTGATAATGATTCATGCTTTAGAATTGATGTTGTGAATGAATGTGTGATTGAAGTCCAACGAAGGAGGTTGGCAATTTGTGATGATTTGAAAGATTTTGAGAAGTGTATGTAGGTATAATCCTTCTAAGATGAAGAATACCTTAAACACCAAACTTCTTTTTCCCAAATTCAATTACCAAACACTGAACCCACACCACCTTCAATCATAAAACCACCAAATGTAGACTTGAAACCTTTACCTCAATACTTGAGGTATACTTTTCTTGGAGAGAACCAAACTTTACCTGTGATTATATCCTCTAAACTCACCTAAGACTAAGAGGAATTGCTTGTGAGGATGCTTAAGAGGAAAATAAGAGCTATTGGTTGGCAAATTTTGGATATAAGAGGGATAAGTCCATATTATTATATGCACAAGATTCTAATAGAGGAAGGATATAAGCCAACCATTGAAAGACAAAGGAGGCTCAATCCAAACATGCAAGAAGTGGTGAAGAAAGAGGTGGTTAAGCTACTAGACGCTGGAATTATTTACCCAATTTCAGATAGTTCATGGGTAAGTCCTATCCAGTGTGTCCCAAAGAAAAGAGAAACAACCGTGGTGGAAAATAAAAAAGGTAAGCAAATTTCTACAAGAGTTATGACGGGATGGAGAGTATGCATTGACTATAGGAAGTTGAATTCATCT
>CATIWO010630642.1:0-17419 GCA_949673435.1 Macaranga tanarius
TTATTGACTTATTTACTAAAGAATCAAACTCCAAAGCATATACTCATAATAGTGGCAAACAATGCTTACATCAGCAATTGTAATTATATTCTTAATTATCATTGATGAACAGTAATCCGGTCTTAGGACACGGATGTTACATCAGCAATACATCACCAGATGACCGGCTGATGATACTTAAATTAAAGTTAGTTATCAAAAAGAAACCAATTAAAGTTTGGTACCCAAAATGTAATTAATGCAAAGTTGGGTAACCACCGAAATATTTAATCCGAAGTCACCCACTTAATTTCGGCCATTTTCTTATGATGTGGCTGCCTAAGTTTCCATGTCATAAGCCACATTAGCGTGAATTTTTTATGATATGGCTTGCTTAAGTTTCCATGACATAAGCCACAACAATGTGATAAGTCACATCGTACGTCACACTGATGTGGCTTATGATGTAGTAATTCGGGTAAGCCACGCCATAAAAAATGGTCGGAATTGAATCGGTAGGTGACTTCTCTGTGAAACCTAAATTGAAGTATGCAACCAAAAAGATACAAATTGAAGTTATGGTACCATTTTGTAATCAAGTACAATGTTTGATGATTGTTTGTATACTTTACCTGAAACCATATCATCAATTGGTGTAGTAAGTGTGGACTTTTTCCTTTTTATTATTTTCTAGAGTTTTGCCCACTATGGGAGAAGAAAAGATCCCTCCTTACGCTGTTGATCCACCGATCGTGGGATTCTCAAACTAAAATCACATTGACATTGAAGCAACAAATAATGACAATGTTGCTAATACCTTTGTAAATTTAATTATGCAACTTGACTTGGCAATCCTCTACAAGAATTTAGCATCCATCATCAAGGGGGTCGAGCCGGCCATGGCTATTCGTAGATTCAAAATAGTTTCCTAGGGAAATGTAATATTAGTTAAAAGTGTGTATGTAGATTCAAATAAGCTTGCTACTATTTTTAATTGAAGACCATCTACTAAAATAACTAAGACTAGAAGTTTCGTAGGTTTATATGGACATCAGAGAAGATTTGTCCAAAATTTCTCAATCATTGCATATTTGATAACAAAACTTTTGAGTAAAAGTGTTAAGTTTAATTGGACACTAAAGTGCTGATAGAGTTTTAAAACATGAAAAAATATTTAGTTTTGACACTAATGTTAAACTTGCTAGTTGAAGAAGGCAAGTATGTGGTGTATAGTGATATATCTAGATCAAATTTAGATTATGTGCTAATGTAATATGGAAAGATAATAGCTTTTGCTTTTAAATAATTTAGACCATATGGGTAGAACTATCCCATATTATCTAGAGTTAGTAGTTGTTGCCTTTCTCTAAAAATACAAAGACATTGTTTACAAGAAGAAACTTGCTAAATCTTGTTAGGTAATAAGAGCTTGAAGTATATTCTCAACTAAAACGTATTGAATCTAAGGAAAAGAAGATGGAATGAATTGTTGAAAGATTATGATTTTATAATTGAGTATCACTTAAAGAAAGAAAGTGTAGTAGCAAATGTATGGCCATGAAATTAATTTTTCTCTTGTAGATTACAACTCTAGGGATTAAGCTAAACTTAATGATTAAGGCTTCTACTAGCTACTTTATTTTTAAAGCCAATACTAAAGAGAAACTGTATCCGAGAAATCTATTAAATTGTATATAGAAGTGAGAAGTGGGAAATAATAGATTTCAATGGTAGGAATATGAAAATTTAAGGTTTAGAATTTAGGTATGTGTACTAAATTTGGAAGAATTGAAAAGTTAAATCATGGAAAAGACATACTACTCAGTGTATATTATGCACTTAGCAAGTACTAAGTTGTATAAAACTTTGAAAGAAATTATTGATAAAATGAATGAAAAGCGATGTAGTGGATTATATTTATAAGTACTTAGTGTCTTAGCAAGTCAAGGTAAGTATAGACATCTATCTAGGTTACTGTGACCATTACCAATACTAAAGTGGAAATAGGATTATGTCATAATAAATTTTGTTATATAATTACTAAGGACTCACTAAGGACATGCTTTCATATAGGTTATAATTGATTAACTTAATAAGTTAGCAGAGTTATACATTAAAAAAATTATAAGATTGTACGGAGCTCCAATCTTGATTATTTCTAATAGAGACTTTAGGTTCACATTGAAATGGCCAAATTTACAAGATGCCTTAGAAACTAAAATGAAGTTTAGCACATCATTTCATCCTCAAACTGATGCCCCATTTGAACATATAAGTTAGATATTAGAGGATATTCTAAGGGCAAGTTCATTGGAATTCAATGATTGATGGAATAAGCATTTACCACTAAAAAAATTTGCTTATAATAATAGCTTCCACAATAGCATAGAAATGGAACCTTCCGAGACATTGTATAGCAATAAGTGTATAACACTAGTTTGTTGCAATAAAGGTAATAAGTGGAGATTAGTGGGTCTAAACATATTGACAATAATTATAAGTAGCGTGTAGCACCCTTAAAGTACCACATACACGTGTCTCCAAAATTAAACAACCACGTGGCATAAGAAAAATTTTCTCAAAAGATATGTTATATATATAAGTTTGTACAATGTACATAATTTACAATTGTACACAACATTACATATACATACTAAAGCAACCATGATCTCATTACATATGCCAAAATGCTAAATGCTCATGAGGATGGATATATCGACACCAAGTTTGCTTTTGACCCATCTGAGCTCACGATGCAAACACACCTCAAGCTTCTATCTAACTAAGTCCTGAAAAACACAAATTATAAAGGAATGAGTTTGCGACTCAATAAGCAATTATTAATATACTAATGCAACATAAAACTCCTCAAGAACTAATTAATCCAATTTATTAAAATAACTAAAAGTAGACTACACGAGCGTGTCTCTACCCGTGTAGTCTACTGGTCGAAAATCCTAGTCGGGACATGGCCTGAAACATAGTCGTGTTTCAATCTCCACATGCATTGGCGAGGGCCAGTGTCTATTTACAGGTTTGCCTGGCTGGCGAGTGCCAGTGTCTACTTGCAGCCTAAAAAATTTTTGGTAGATACGCCCGTGTCTTACCACACGGTCTGAGACACGCCCGTGTCCTCAACCTGATAATGCATTCAAATACATTCCAAGTAATTTACAATCAAAATCCTCACATTCAATATATATTTATAATACAATGCAACAATACATAATGATGCACATTAGTTATCCTTCCGGAATCATCGTCACACGTTTCTCACATATAGCTCACTTTTGCTTTATTCCTCACAAATTTCACATTTTAACATAAGTGGCCATTTCTGAGACTCTCTGCCCAACTCAATCTCAGTTCTTACACGTTTACATTTTTCATACAAATGGCCACTTCTGAGACTCTCTACCCAGCTCAGTCTCCACTATCACACGCATACCTCATATTCCTCACATCAATCAATATCCATATATATATATATATTCACCATTCTCACAAATAATGCATGTCAATCCATACCACAACAAGTGGTTTGTACAATTCAATAGCCATCCATAATTTATCACAACACATTTTCAATCAACCATTCAATATTCTCACAACCAATATATGTATATATATAAATCATTCTTGTCACAGTAAATGTTGTACACAACCAACATAATCAAATAACTATAGTTATATGAGAATCAATATATATAAGCATTATATTAATAATTACTTACCAAAAAGCTTTCAATTCCTTATCAATGAAAAGCTCCCCCTATTAAGTAAGGTCTCCTCTATCCCTTCCAACTCCTACATATAGTTATATATATCAAAATTAACAAGCAAACCTTGTAATTCACCCTAAACTTACAAAGTACAACTAAGTTCTCATAGTTCAATATAGCCTAAAGGTGCACATACAAGTCCAATGATCACCAAATTTCTACTGAAGCTAGGATTATGAGTTTACTACTAATTCCCATTAGAATTACTCAATTCAGAAAACTATGGAATTTATTATAGATTTTAGAATCCATTCAGAAAAATAGAGTCAGAAGGGTGAGCAATAAAATGTCCGGCCCTATTAGACCCTCTTAGCAACAAATCCAGTCCAAGCTCAAAACATAAAAAATATAGAGGACTCTCTGAAGTTTCCAAAGAATCCAATCATGCTCAAATCAGAGCTCTATAGCCAAAATTATGGCAATAATAATGGAATTAAAAATAGGGGAAAAACAGAACCGAAATTCCCAAAATCACAACTCAACTAAATCAATAAAAACACAAGAAAAGCTTACCAATTAGTACTCCAATGGATTAATGACCTTTTAATACTTTCCAAATCTATTGATTGATAGCTTGAAAAAGATTAAAAACTCTCCAAAAATCCTCCAAGAAACACTCTTCTTCTTCCTCTCTAAAATCTCTACACTCTCTACACTTTCACACACACATATACAACCTCCAATCAAAAGCTACCAATTGGCACCCCTTAAAGTCTCCTTATATTAATTGCCCAACTATAATCATAAATACATATTTATCACAAAATACTAATAATAATAAATCTCTTAATAAATATCACCACAATTCTATACTAACTCCCTAATGAAATGGAAATAATACATAATAGCCCATAACTTCCTATTATGACAATTCACTCCAAATTTTCCTTACAATCTAATCCCTCTCTACAACACATGCACAATCTTAAACTTAAAAGGAGTCCACTATCTAATATGCATAAAATGCAATTACATATGTCATAAATACATATGCTAGAGGGTGGGTGTTATATTTCTCCCCCCTTAAGAAAATTTCATCCCCAAAATTAACTTCTCACCATCTTCTGGGAACAAATATGGGTATTTCTACTTCATTTGCTCTTCTACTTCCCATGTGGTTTCTTTCGGAGAATGGTGGCTCCACTTCACCTTCACTATCGGAATCTCTTTATTTCTTAACTGCTTCACCTTCCGATCTAAAATCTCTATTCGTTCCTCTACATAGGTTAGCTTCTCAGAGATTTTAATTTCTGGCTCTTGTATAATATGACTCGGATCTAATCGGTAATGCCTTAACATCGATACACAAAACACATCATGTAAAGAAGACAATTCTCTTAGAAGAGCCAATATGTATACTAATGGTCCAATCATCTCGATAATTTTATAAGCCCCAATATATTTTGAACTCAATTTTTTGTGTTTGCCAAACCTCAAAATTCCCTTCCATGACAACACTTTCAAGAAAACTTTCTCTTCCACTTCCCGATGATGTCGATCTGTATAACTTTTCTGGCGATCTTAGGCTGCTTTTAAGCATTTTCTGACCATTTGAATTTTCTCTACTATTTTTTGCACCAAATCTGGTCCTTTGATTTATCTCAAGCCTTCAACATCCCAACAAATCGGACTTCGACATTTTCTTCCATAAAGAGCTTCATATGGTTCCATTCTAATGCTAGAGTGAAAACTATTATTATAGGCGAATTCTAACAGTGATAGATGATCATCCCAATTGCCTTTGAATTAAGTGTACAAGCCCTCATCATATCTTTTAAAGTTTGAATAGTCCTTTCCGATTGCCCATCTGTTTGAGGATGAAAAGTTGTGCTAAAATGCAATTTGGTTCCCAATGCTCCTTGTAAGCTTCCCAAAAAATGTGATGTAAATCTCGGATCTTTATCTGATACGATTGACAATGGCACTCCATGCAACCTCACTATCTCCGACACATACAAAATAACTAACTTATCTAAGGAGTCCATTTGTTGTATTAAGCAGAAAGTGTGCGAATTTGGTGAGTCTATTAACTATTACCCAAACTGTATCATGTCTTCAAAAAGTTTAAGGCAACCCAATCATAAAATCCATTATTATTCTCTCCCATTTCCATTCTGGTATCTTCAAAGATTGCAATTTTCTCACAGGTGCTTGATGTTCCGCTTTTACTTGTTGACACGTCAAGCATTTAGCTATAAATTCTGCCACATCCTCCTTCAAAGTTGGCCACCAATAATATGGCTTCAAATCTCAGTACATTTTTGTACTTCTAAGGTGCATCGCATAAGGAGCAGTATGTGCTTCATTCATAATTTGTCTTCTTAATTCTTTGACATGCAGAATATATAAATGATTTCCAATCGCCAACATGCCATATTCTCTAATTGCAAACTTAGTATTGATTCCCCCTTCCACTTTTGCTTTCATCTTCTTCAAGTATGCATATTCTATTTGAGCATTTCCAATTTAATCCACCAATGATAATTTGACTTATAAAGTAGCCAATAAATGATTCTCCCCAACATTAAGAAGAACATTCATTGCTCGCAATGCTATAAGATTCTTTTTTTTTATGGAAAATTGTTCTAGCTGCAATCTCTACAGTTTTACGACTTAAGGCATCGGCAACTACATTTGCCTTTCCCGGATAGTACTCAATGGTGCAATCATAGTCCTTTAATAGCTCTATCCACCTTCGTTGCCTCAAGTTCAACTCCTTTTAAGTGGAAATATATTTCAAACTCTTATGATCCATGAAAATGGAAAAAGTTTCTCCATATAAATAGTGTCTCCAAATCTTCAATACGTGGATAATAACAGCTAACTCCAAATCATGGGTAGGGTAGTGAACTTCATGAGTTCTTAATTGCCTTGAAGTATATGTGATCACCTTCCTGTTTTTCATAAGAACACACCCTAGTCCTTGTCCCGAAGCATCCATGTATACTACAAAACCTCCATGTCCAGTTAGTAATGCAAGTACTGGAGTAGTGGTAAGCCCTCTTTTAACTTCTCAAAACTTCATTGACATGATTTTGTCCACCGAAATAGCACACTTTTCTTTAATAAATTAGTTAAAGGTCTTGCAACAACAGAAAAGTCTTGCATAAATCTTTAATAATATCTGATCCCAGAAAACTCTGAATCTCTGTCATATTTTTAGGTGCTTCCCACTCTATAATAGCTTTAATCTTCGATGGATCTGGTTTCATGCCCTCTCTCGAAATGATATGCCTAAAAAAAGTAATTTCTTCTATCTAAAACTCATATTTGTTGAATTTGGCATACAACTTTTGATCTCTCAATATCTACAAAGCTATTCGGAAATGTTTCTCATGCACTTCCTTGCTTGAAGAATAGATGAGGATATCATCGATGAAAATGATCATAAACTGATCTAGATACTGTTGAAAGGTTTTATTCATCAATGACATAAATGTGGCATGTGCATTTGTCAATCCAAAAGGCATAACTAAAAACTCATAATGCCCGTATCTAGTTCAGAATGTAGTCTTGGAAACAGAAGATTCAGCTACCCGGAGTTGCCAATATCCCGATCTTAATTCTATCTTTGAAAACATCGTAGCATCCTTCAATTGATCAAGTAAGTCATCAATTCTCAGCAATAAGTATTTATTCTTCACCATGATTCTATTCAACTGCTAGTAGTCAATACATAATTGTATACTGTCATCCTTCTTCTTTACAAAAAAAACTAGAGCTCCCCATGGTGATATACTTGGTCTAATAAATCCCTTTTCTAACAACTCCTCTAGCTACTTCTTTAACTCTTTCAACTCCGTAGGTGCCATTCTATACGGAGAAATTGATATAGGTGCCATTCTCAAAACAGTCTCAATCTCAAAATCTACTTCTCAGTATAGAGGTAATCCTAACAATTCATTTAGAAATACATCGAGATAATATCTAACGACCGGTACATCCTTTACTCCAGGACTAACTTTGGTTGTATCAATAATATTTGCTAAATAGGCCTCACACCTATCTCTAATCAAATGTAATGTCATCACCATTGTAATCAAACAAGCAGGCACAAATTTTCTTTCACCCACCAATACTATCTTTTTCTACCCCACAATATCTATAACTATCTCCTTAGTGTAAAAATTCATAACAGAATGATGGTTTGCTAACCAATCCATACCTAAGATAACATTGAACTCTTCTAGTTGAATAACTATTAAGTCTGCATATAAAATCTCACCCTCTACCAATATAGGACATGCTCTTATTACTGAATTCACTACCACAATACCCCCAGTAGGCATAGAAATATATAATATATGTTTTAGGGGTTCAATTATTCCATGCACCGTCAATGCAAACTCATGAGACACGAAAGAACAAGTAGATCATGTGTCTATCAATACATATACATCATGGTCAAAGATAGTAAATGTACCAGTGACCATATATGGAGCTACAGAAGCTTTTTGTTGAGTGATGGCATAGATCCTTGCTTGGACTTGGGATGGACCAGCAGATTCTACTTGAGTCGAAGTGCCAGCTCTACTTCCTCTACCACCTCGGTCTCTTCCTCTACTAGCTAGAGGTACATTCTCTCTTGCCCTGCTTTGCACTGTCATCTGAGATCCTTCCACATTTATTCTTGCTAGACAATCTCGGATGAAGTGGCCATGTTGACTGCAATTATAGCACGCACCCGGTCTAGAATTTCAGCATTCACCTAAGTGGATCCTACCAGATCTGTTACATATAGGAGTTGATGCGCCACTCATAGATCTACCTTGTCCTTTTTAGCCATTAAATCTCCCAAATCCTAGGCTGAAAGATCCTCCCCTTGATTGGTTGGATCAGCTCATGCCTCGCCCTTTAAATCCACTCCTCTAAAAACTGAAGCCTCTAAAAGATGAACTACCACTGGTGCGGGTAGAGGTAGTGAATATGCCTGTGGTTCTCTTCTTCTTGGCTTCCACTTCATTCCTTTCTATAATTATCTCCTCAGCTCGTAAAGAAGTCTCTAACACTTCTCTATAAGTCAAGGGTTTAATTGCCATCTTCTCTCGAATCTCTAAGTTCAATCCCCGCTCAAACTTATTCCTCTTCAACTCATTAGTGGTGACTTCCTCCGATGCATACTTCGATAACCTCACAACTGTAATTCATAGTCAGCCACGAATAGATCATTTTATTTCAATTCAAGAAACTCAATCTTCTTCCTATCCTAGTATACTGCTGATGTATATTTCTCTACAAACTCTCTTAAAAATTCCTCCCAAGTTAGGGTCATCTGCACGTTCTTACTTCCCGGCACCATCTCCCATCAATCTAGAGCATCTTGCTTAAATAGGGATACGACATAGCTCACCTTCTTCTCAGTGGTGCATTAAAACCTATCAAGAATTCTCTCGGCGCCTCTTAGCCATTCCTCAGCTACCGCGGGATCATTGGTACCTACAAAGGCTTTAGCACCTTGCTTCCTTATCTTCTTATAGGTTTCATCTACAACATTTCCTACTGGTGGTTGACCCATAGTCCTTATCATCTAAATAAACTCTAGCATAAAAGGATATGCAGGTGGTAGAGGAACTTGGGGTAGAGCTAGTTCAGGCCTATGAACTGACTCTGATGACTCTTCGAGGTCAACGCGAAGTGCTTAGTGTTCATCCATCTTGAGATATGCAACGCACATCAACTACATATTTCTAAAACTTATGCATGATATGTCATGAATGAAACAATTATCATATCCCAAGGGAATCTAATCCCCACTTTGATACCATATAATGTAGCACCCTCAAAGTACCACATACACGTGTCTCCAAAATTAAACAATCACATGGCATAAGAAAAATTTTCTCAAAAAATATATTATATATATAAGTTTGTACAATGTACATAATTTACAATTGTACATAACATTACACATACAAACTAAAGCAACATGACCTCGTTACATATGCCAAAATGCTAAATGCTCATGAGGATGGAGATGTCGACACCAAGCTTGCTTTTGATCCACCTGAGCTCACGATGCAAACACACCTCAAGCTTCTATCTAACTAAGTCCTGAAAAATACAAATTGCAAAGGAATGAGCGTGCGACTCAATAAGCAATTATTAATATGCTACTGCAATATAAAACTTTTCAAGAACTAATTAATCTAATTTAATTAAAACAACTAAAAGTGGACTACAGGGCATGTCTCTACCCGTGTAGTCTACTGGTCGAAACTCCTCATCGGGACACAGCCTAAAACACGGCTGTGTTTCAATCTCCACATGCACTGGCAAGTGCTAGTGTCTGCTCGTAGGTCTGCCTGGCTGGTGAGTACCAATGTCTACTCACAGCCTAAAAAATTTTTGGTAGACACGCTCGTGTCTTACCACATGGTTTCCGTGTCCTCAACCTGATAGTGCATTCAAATACATTCCAAGCAATTCACAATCAAAATCCTCATATATATATATATATAACACAATGCAATAATACACGATGATGCACGTTAGTTATCCGACCGAAATCATCGTCACATGTTTCTTACACATAGCTCACTTTTGCTTTATTCCTCATAAATTTCACATTTTAACATAAGTGGCTATTTCTAAGACTCTCTGCCCAGCTCAGTCTCAGTTCTCACACAAAAAGTTTTTGGTAGACACGCTCGTGTCTTACCACATGGTCTCCGTGTCCTCAACCTGATAGTGCATTCAAATACATTCCAAGCAATTCACAATCAAAATCCTCATATATATATATATATATATATATATATATATATATATATATATATGTATGTATAACACAATGCAATAATACATGATGATGCACATTAGTTATCCGACCGAAATCATCGTCACATGTTTCTTACACACAGCTCACTTTTGCTTTATTCCTCACAAATTTCACATTTTAACATAAGTGGCTATTTCTAAGACTCTCTGCCCAGCTCAGTCTCAGTTCTCACACATTCAAATTTTTCACACAAATGGCCACTTTTGAGACTCTCTGCCTAGCTCAGTTTCAGATCTCACAATCAGTGGAGGCTCTCTGCCTAGCTCAGTCTCCACTATCACACGTATACCTGACATTCCTCATATCAATCAATATCCATTTTACATCAAGACACATCCCAGACCTTGCTTAGAAGCGTCTGTATAAACTACAAAACCTCCTTTACCAATTGGTAATGCCAATATAGGTGCAGTAGTAAGTGTCTTCTTTAACTCTTCAAAACTACTTTGGTACTTCTCTGTCCACTGAAAAGGTATGTTCTTTCTCAATAAATTGGTCAATGGTCTCATAATCATAAAAAAATTCCTCATGAACCTCCGTTAATATCCCGTTAATCCTAGAAAACTCTGAACTTCTATCACATTTCGAGGTGATTCCCACTCCATTACCACTTTAATTTTGGATTGATCCGGCTGTACACCATTCTCTGAAACCACTTGCCTTAGAAAAGAAATTTCTCTCATCCAGAACACACACTTAGAAAATTTAGCATATAACTATTTTTCTCGCACTATTTGTAGTGTTATCTAAAGATGCTGCTCATACTCCTCTTGACTTAGTGAAAAGATCAATATATTATCGATAAAAATAATTATAAACTGATCCAAGTACCGTTGAAACATTTTATTCATCAATGACATAAATGCAGCTGGAGCGTTAGTTAATTCAAATGGCAATACTACAAATTCGTAGTGACCATACCTCATTCTAAATGTCATTTTAGGAATTGATGGCTCACCCACTCGAAGTTGCCAGTATCCTGATCTCAAATTAATTTTGGAAAACACTGTGGCTCCTTTCAACTGATCCAGTAAATCATTGATTCTTGGCAATGGATACTTGTTTTTCATAGTTAGCTTGTTCAGTTGCCTGTACTAGATACACAACCTCATACTTCCATCTTTCTTCCTCACAAACAAGACTAGTTCTCCCCATGGTGTAATACTTGGTCGAATGAATCCCTTCTCTAATAATTCTTCTAATTGTTTCTTCAACTCTTTTCACTCCAGTGGGGCCATTCTATATGGTGCAATAGAAATAGGTGCTGCCCTTGGAACTGTCTCAATCTCAAAGTCCACTTCTCTATATGGTGGTAATTATGGTAACTTATCTAAAAACACATCTAGGAAATCTTTAATTACTGGTACTTCCATCACTCCAGTACTAACCTTTGTCATATCAAATATGATAGCTAAGTAAGCATCACACCCTTCCCGTATTAATTGGAAAGCTGTGACTGCTGAGATCAGACAAGTTGGAACTATTTTTCTTTTTCCCATAATCACTATCTTTCCTTGCCCCGAGATACTCATAACCACCTCTTTCGTTTGACACTCTACCACAGTATGATACTTTGATAACCAATCCATTCCTAAAATCACATCAAACTCCTGTAATTGTTTAACAATTAAGTTCATATGCATAGTAATGCCATCTAAAGAACTGGACAATTTCTCATTATTGTACTCACACTTACAATACCCCCAGTAGGCATAGAGAAACATATATCATACCCTAATGGTTTAATAATACCATTTATGCGTGACACAAAATCATAAGCAATAAATGAACACTAGACCCAGGGTCAATTAATACATGTGCATTTTGATCAAGTATAGTGAATATACCGGTGATAACATCTGGTGCTGCAGGAGCTTCCTGTCGGGTAATGGCATACACCCGAGCTTGTCTTTATGGTTATCCTACCACTCCAGATTGAGTGACAATGCCAACACCTCCTTCACAGTTACCCCTGCCTCTTCCTTAACCAAAGGTCACTTGTGGCATGTTCTCTCCCATACTACTTTATCCAGTAGCTTGAGGTTGGTCAATACTCCTCCTCAAAGGACAATCTCTGATAAAATGTCCCGGTTGACTACAGTAATAACATACATTGGGCCTTGGTCTCTAATACTCACCCTTATGCACTCTACCACATCTAGGACAACAGAAGAAAAGGTACTTCTTACTGACATAGCTGAACTCCTTCTACTCTCAAAACCTCCAGAACTTCTGCCATAGGACATCCCCCAGACCTACTGGACTAACTCATACCACGCCCTCTGAATCCACCTCGATGAGAACTAGATCTAGAACCTCGAAAAGAAAAGGTACCACCAGCTCTAAATGGCATAGTGAATGTACCGGCAACTCTCTTCCTTTTTGCCTCCAATGTGGTTCTCTCCACCATTGTTTCCTTAGCCCATATTGCAGTCTCTAACAATTCTCTATATGTTTGAGACTTCACCACCAGCTTCTCTTAAATTTCTAGTTTCAGCCCTCTCTTAAATTTTCTTCTCTTTAGTTCATCTGTAGCCACCTCTTTCGGTGCATATCTAGAGAGTCTCATGAATTGCACTTCATAATCTACAACTGAGAGATCATTCTGTTGGAGTTCAAGAAATTCAATCTTCTTCTTGTCCCTATATATAGCTAGTGTATACTTTTCTAAAAACTCCTGCAAGAATTGAGCCCAAGTTACCATTATAGGCATATAACGGCTTCCCGGTACCGTTTCCCACCAATCCCATGCATCTTATTGAAACAGGGATACAACATAGCTTACTTTCTTCTCGGTTGTACAATCAAACTAATCTAAGATTCTCTTGGTACTCTGGAGCCATTCCACAGCCACCGCCGGATCCGTAGTGCCTGTGAAAACATTGGCACCTTACTTCTGTATTTTCTCAAAGTTCTCATCTAATGTACTTTCTATTTGCTTCACTGTTCTCATCATTTGTACAAACTCCAGTATAAAAGGATTCTTAGCCATCTGTGGAGCCTGAGATCTCTCTTATTCATTCATTGCAGGTATGTTTGTATGACCATGTACAGACTCTGAGGACTCTTCGGGGCCAGTGCGATGTGCATTATGCTCTTCCATCCTACATCATATGTTTTTAAACACATATTAATCATATGTATTTGCTCATAGTCTACACCTCATACTATGAAATGTCTATGCAATATGCTTCTATGTCCTATAAATTTAATTCCCGCTCTGATACCACTAAATGTGATGCCCCTTCACGTCAACATATGGGAATCAATATAAATAAGCATAAAACCACATCTACTTTAGATTAAAAGAAATACTTTATACACATCGAAGTACTTATGTACATCAATTACTTAAGTTATAATTACATCATAACTTTTATACCAACCCAATACTACAAAATGTCATGGTCATGCCAATAGACTAAGATGCACAATGCAGTCATTGAATATATGTGTGAAATTCTCATCACTGGCCCACCTGAAAAATGCCTATAAATACCGAACAGTGCAACTCAGGATTTTTTACAGGTTCTTGAAAAATAACAATTTGTAAAGCTTGCAACTTAATAAGTAATAACTAATAGAAGTATACTCTATCTTCTCAAGAACTAATTAGCACTAAATAACAAGAATAATTAAAAACATAAAATACACGGGCGTGTGTCTCCCCATGTAGTTCTATGAACTAAAATCACTATCGATACACGGTCTGAAATATGGCTATGTTTCAACCCATGTACTCACTGCCAACTTTATTATAAATAAACACGGTCATAGACATGCTGTGTCTCTGCCCAGGTATTTCTCTGGCAAAAATATAGCATGTTTACACGGTTAAGGACATGCCCGTGTTCTTTCTTGTGTATTTCTCTAAAAAAAAATGCCACCTTAGACATGTCCGTGTCTTATCACACGACTCAAGACACGCCCGTGTCTCAACCCGTGTTCATCACCTGTTAACAACATTACAAAATTCTAAGTGGCTCAGAACCACTTCACATCACAATATCAATCAATAGATAGGTATCAAATAAAATATTTCATTCATATGTGTGCATATTTATATAATTCATCACACTTCCATTTCATCACAATCACATCTCAACATCTCACAACATCCACCCGGCTCATTCTCACCATTAAGGATATACTCACGTATATCATTAACTCACATATCACATATATTGGCTTGCCAATTTCTGCCCGGCTTATATCTCACATTCACACTTACAATTTCCGCCCGAATCATATCTCACTTCACACAAATCCACCCGGCTCATATCTCACGCACAATTCCAACATCACTATCATCACATTTATCAATTTCGCATCTCATTCACATATATCAAATCATCAACATGTTACTTCCATTAAGTAGCATAAATCATTCCAATTTATCTCATAATAATTATACTCATCTCTTAGTGGTAAAATCAATTATCGTCCTCACTTCACAAAAGCATAATTCATATTATAAAGAGAGAATTCAAGGTATAATTATATTAGTAATTACTTACAAAAAGCTTCCCAACTGAGAGTACAATGACTCCTTTAATGGGCTCCGCTTCCACCTGCTTCCGGCTCACCTATCATTTGTTCATAATTTAATCTTATGAATATATATCTCATTCATCCAATATATGTATTCAAACATACACATACATAATCCTCTAAACCTCTAACCATCACCATATAGGCAATATACAAGAAAACACACAACCAACCACATACTTTGTTTTTAGTACGTTTAATATATGATGCTCATGTTGCTCTCAATAATCACACACACATCCAAAAATCACCAAATTTACACCAACCCTACATACATGAGTCTACTTTTAATGTCAATTAAAATCACTCTATTATCACATGTAGATAATTAATTATAGCAATTTAATCAAGAATAGGTCACACAATGTGACAGAGTGAACAATAAAATGTCCGATTAAATTAGACCATTTAAACGACATTTTTAGCTCAAACTCAAAACTTGAGAGTTAAAGAGGACTCTCTGAAGTTTCTCTAAAATAAAAAAAAAAACTAAATTTGGATCTCTATAGCTCGAGTTATGGCAAAAACATGGAGATTGAAAATTCAACCAAAACAGAGCATGAATTTACCCACACCAACTCAAGCACAACTCAACTAAAAACATAAATTACTTACCAAATGATGCTCTAGAACCTTGAAGGTTGTTAATTACAGCCTAGATCTTTAACTTCCTCTACCAAACCAACTCTCCCTCTCTCTACCAAATCCCTAGTTTCTTTTGAAAGAATAAGAGTGCAACTAGCTAGTTCTAAACAAACTCATGCACAACAAGAAATGTATGTCATGTTGAAGAAGTAGAAGAAGAGGATATATACAAAATCTATGATATTTATAGCCAAATATCCCCTTTACTCCTTAATGAATTGCCACTCTTGCCATCTAGCCTTTGAACTTCTAAGTGCTACACTCTAATCCATTTCTTTCCTTACAATTTAGTCCTATTCATCACCTGATTCCAATCTAACAGCACTACTCTCAAATCACATACCCTAATAGCTTATATAGTAGTTAACTACCCTCAAAATGCATACAATTCATATACTTCATGCATTCATGAATACTAATGCATCGTGTCCACTCTTAACACATAATATGTAATAGAGTGCATGAAATTGCATGCCCCCGCTTTGCAGGCATTACACATTATCACATATCCTCACCTTCCTCACATGTTTCACCTTCTTGTGAAACACAACATAATATAACACAATACAACTCAATGAAATTACATCTCAATAAGTCACCATAATATTTCACCAATATTCCACCCATGATCACTAATCCATTCTTACATTCATAACATTCAATATACATAATTATAATAGCCACCACATTCCACACATAAAGCACACATATCATCATTTGCCAATAAATCCTCACATTTCCTATATACAAAAGGGTAGAAGTTTCATTCCATATCACATTTCACTTGATAATTCCACATTCACATACTATCCATAAATTTACACATTTTCATTAAATTAAACCAACTAAATACACTATTATACACATAAGCATTTAGCATATGTATATAATATATATTAGTAATTACTTACCTCTAAGTACTTCCAACTTCAATAAGGGTCTTTCTTCTAGTTATTGGTGCCCTCTTTCACTTTATAAACTCCTATATATGATCATACATCAATCACATATAACCAATATTATACTTGCACCCAAACTTAACTAGATGCAACTTAATGCACAAAGTTTGATATATCTAAATGATGCATATACAAGTGTAATGACCATGATTTTTCTACTGATGCTTGAAATATGAGTCTACTCTCAATTCCAATTAGAATTACTTAATTCAGACCTGTATAGAATTATTTATGAATTTTTAAATCTAATCAGGTCACACAAAGTATTTTGTGTGATCACTGAAATGTCCAGTTCTATTAGCCCCTCTTAGAGACAAAATTAGTTCAATCTCAAAATATAAGATTATAGAGAACTCCTTGAAGTTTCCAGAACATCCAACCGTGCTCAAATTAGAGCTCCATAACTCAGGTTATGGTAAAAAACCTAATAATGATAAAAGAAGAAAACAAAGCACAAATTTGCAACAATTACAACTTAACTTCAATTATCAAAAATGCATGCATAGCTTACTAATTGGTGCTCCCATTACTCATAGGCTTCCTAGAGCTTCCCAAAAATCATGTTAGGTAAGTAGAGCAAGGTCAAAATGTTAGTATAGGTGATATGCCCTAGAGGAAATCATGAATTATGACATTGTATATTATCCCAAATGGCCATGTAATGTTCTTTTAAATAAAGTGTTTATTTATTTGAAGCATTACTCCATTAGCATTATGTTAAATAA
>CATIWO010630754.1:0-23758 GCA_949673435.1 Macaranga tanarius
TAGGGACATTTAGAATAATTAATAATATTATTCAAGGACATTATTATATAATAAACATGCAAATCATCATAATAATAAATTCTCATAAATAGTCAAAATATCATGTCCATACAATAGGCCTAGAGCACTATTACTAACAAATAATAAATAATATTTAACTTTTAGAATTTAAGTATTTTTAATTTAATTAATTTAAAACTTATAATATTAATAAATTATTATTAATTTTACAATAGTTAAAATTAAATTTTGTACAATTGAAAAATTTTAAAAATTATAGCTTCATAATTATAATACACACACCACACTCGCACGCACATATTTTGTACTATTTTCAGCTGCTTAATTTATGGATAAAAAATTATCAGAAAATATTTAATATGTAAATCATGAATTCAATAAAAATCCAGCAAATCATGAATTATATATTAAATTTTTACCGATTTAGATGAATATTGATCATGAATATTTAAATTCAAGATATATATAAATTTTAAAAATTAAAATATTAATTAAATTTTTTTTAATTGCATATATATGCCAAACATTCATGAACAATATAATTAGAAAAAAACTAAATTATTAATCGTCGATAATTCCTCTGCAATTGGACCCAATTTTTTTTTAGTTTTTTGATGTGCTACTATAATAGTGAGAAAATGATACTTTTTCTTGTTTGCTTCAGTTTATTGGTATTTAATTTTAAATATTCTAAAATTATTAATAATTTATTAATAATGTAAGTTTTAAATTAATTAAATTAAAAAACATAAAGTTCTCAAAAAAATTGAATATTATTTATTAGTTATTATAAAGTTATTAATATTGTAATGATATAAAATTTTAGATTGATATATATATATATATATTTAAAAAATTGATTAAATCGTTAAGAAATTATTTATAATTTTTTCATATTAATTATTACAAATAAATAAATAAATTTTTTATGTTATAAAATAGGGTGCTGATTTGTTATAAAAATAAAGCACAGGTTAGAATATAAAATTACAGAGATATTTATTCTTTTTCTCAAAAAAGTGATATGACTAAAATACTTTTTGCCACATTATCATTTTTAATGGTTTAGACGATTTGCTTCTATTTACTAATAATTTGGGTACCAATTTATTAGGGTCAAAACCATAGGTCAATAAGTTATTAGAATTGAAACGGGCAAAGGTGCATTTTCTGTAACATCCATGTCCTTAGGACAGGATTAGTGAGATTACTAATAGTTTGAGATTTAATTAAATATGTTTAAGTTATTTTTAGAGGAGTTATATTTAAAAGAGTTAGTGAGTAATTAAATAAAAAATAGAAGATTGGATTAAATTGAAAAGGGAATAAGGACTTAAGTGAAAGAAAGAAAGTAAGAGGATTTGTGGATGAAGAAAAGAAAGAAGAATGACCAAAATGGGAAGAAGGGAGTAAAAGCAGAGAAAGTTGGCTTCTGCAGAAGGAGAAAAACGGGAAAAGGAAGAAGAAGAAGAAGAAGGAAAAAAGAAGAGAGAAAAAAAGAAGGAGAAGAAGAGGAAGAGCTCTTTGAAAATTTACATCCGGATTTAGCAAGGAGAAACAAGAAATCAATCAGGAGAAATCGGTGAGTGGTTTCAAATTTAAACATGAGTTTATATTATTTTGAGAATAATATGAAAACCTAGGGTTTGGAATATTATTTGTAAATCTAGAGTGATTTCGGTAGTATTTAGGAAACATAATAGTGTATTGAAGTGTTATGCATGATATATAAACAATTAGTATAGTTAAATTGCGATTTGGGTTAAAATTCTGCAATTTTTCATTCTGAATTGCGTGTTCCAGAAGTGAAGAGGCGTGTGCCTGATCGAAGAGGCGCGTGTCTGCTTACTGAAAAGGCAGCGCCTCTATGGCAGAGGCGGGCGCCCCTGCACAGAGGCACACGCCTTTGTGGCTGGGGCGTGCACCCCTGCACAGAGGCACACACCTCTGTGGCTGAGGCTGGCACCTCTGTGACTAAGACGGACATCTCTGTACCTTGTTTCATGACAGTTTAGTTAAAACTTGAATTTCGAATAGTCGAGATGCGCAGTGTTGCTTAAGGAGGACCTGACTTTCAGCACCGGTTGAGTCACGGGGCCCGTAATATATCAAATCGAAGCTGACTCAGAGATCTATATGGCTTTTATCAAGAAATTCGACAAACCCTATTTTAATGTTCAAATTTGATCATTTAGGCCTTCATTTGGAGCTTCAAAGTTTTAGTTGCAATTATAATCTTAAGTATATATGGCACTAAGAGTTAGAGATCCCATGTATGAGGCATGGCAGAATTGGGTAGTTGTGTATAGTCAAAGCCTAGGGCCGAATATACATACTATTATTTAAGGTGTAAATCCATGCCGGAGACATGGTAGGTATGGTAAGTATATATAGCCGTGGCCTGGGACCGGACACACATATTACCATGTAAATATGATTGGTAAATGTGTATAGTCATTGCACGGGGCCAAATACATATGTTACCATATAAATGCGAGATGGTTTATATGTATAGTCATTGCCTGGGGCCGGATACATATATTACTATATACGGGTATATCCGTTGCCTGAGGCCAGATACATATGGTATGTGTGCATTATAGCACCCTCCAGGTACCACATACACGTATACCAATCATAGGACATAACATGAATAATAAAATTTTTCTTTTTAAATAAGAGATACTTTATATATATATATAAAGACTCAGTTTATACAATTTAAAATAAGTACATAAGTATTTTAAATCATTATACAAAAGTCTTAAATGCCAAAATGCCGATACTCATGTGGATGAATGGAGAAGATGTCATCAAGCACACTATTATCCCACCTGAGCTCATCTCAAACTAAGCTTTAAGCTGTAACAAAATAAAACTTCAAGTAAAGCTAAATACCACCTGAAAACCACAATTGCAAAGGAATGAGCTTGCGACTCAATAAGTAATTATTAAAATAAGATTACAGATAGTTCTTCTCAAGAACTAATTAGGAACAGTAATAAAAATAAGTCAGAATGGTATACATGGCCTGGAACACGGCCGTGTTCCAACCTGTGTTCACTACTGCCCAAATCGTATAAGCATAACAAGCCCGTGTCACGATACACGGTTTGAGACACGGCTAAAGACACGCCCGTGTCCTTGCCCGTATATATCTCTACCAAATTTAATACCACTATACACGACCATGTCTTATACTAAAATAAGCCGTATTTGCCACATGGTTAGAGACACACTTGTGTCTCGACCCGTGTTGCTTATCTGTAACACAATTCTGCACTTAATCAAGCAATTCAATAACTAATTCATAATACTATAACCTGAACAACAATTGTACAAAGGCTAGCATAGATAAAGAGGTTTATAACTCATTAATTACACCCCATCATATATTAAATTCATATTTAACATAATATAAACAAACATAATGCAATATGTATGATTATGTTTTCTCACTTTTACTTTCTTTTATTTTTCATATATCCGTGGCCCATTCTCGAGATCTCTTTCAATCTCAAATCTCACATATATACGCATAAGCAAAATGGCCACATCTGAGATTCTCTACCCCTTCAAATCTCAGATCATGGAGCTCAATCTCCACCCACATATTTCCCTCATATAATACAATATGCATGATTTTTGATATTTCCATAACACAATACATTAATAGCATTATACCATACTATACCACCTCAAGTGGTTTTAATATCTCAACACTTAACCACCATACCTATTCATTTTACATACATCACATATTATACTCATTCTTGCCATTATATTTGACATTCATAAAATCAAGCATAATCAAGCAATTATAGTTACATAAGAATTATTATAAGTAAGCATTGAATTAATAATTACTTACCTAAATACTTCAACTCCTTCTTAAGCAAACCCCTCCTATAGAGCAGGGCCTCCTTCTCCTCTTCCAACTCCTATACATCATCACATACTAATTTTTAATAAACAACCATTTAAAAACACAAAGTACACTAAAATGGCTCTAAATTCAAATAGACTCTAACACCCACACACTAGTCTAAAACCCTTAAATTACTACTGGAGTTAGGGTTACTCATCTACTTCAAATTTTAATTAGAATTACTCAATTTGAATAAGCGTTGAATTAATTATGGATTTTACAATCCAATAAGCCCAAAATAGAGCATTCAACAAGCACTGAAATGTTCAACCCTATTTGACCCTTATTGCAATAAATTTTAGTAAAACTCAAAACATAAAACTTGTAAAGGACTCTCTAAGGTTACCAGAATATTAAAGCTTTCTCAAATCTGAGTTGTATAGCTCTAGATATGGCCAAATTACAGAGGGTGAAAAATTAGCCAAAACAGAGCACGAGATTCAACTATCCAAATCCTATCCACACTCAAATAAAAACTTAATTAAAATGCAAATCACTTACCAAGAGATGTTCTTGAACTTAAGTGTTTGTTAATTCCAGCTTAAACTTCTAATTTCTCAGCCTAAGCAACTCTCTCTCTCTCTCTCTCTCTAAACTCTAGTTCTTTTGGAAGAACTTTGGTGCAACTTGCTAAGTTTTCTTAAGAAACTCTCACACACATACATGCATATACACGTTAGAGCTAGAAGGATTAGACCAAAATTGTGATATTTACTTACCAAATATCCAATTTGGTCCTTAATGAAACACCACTCTTCCCAATTAGTCCCTAAACTCCTAATTGCGTCAATCAAGCCTTTACACTCTAGTCCTTTTCTACCATTCCAACATAATCTTAAACTTAATTATAATCCACCATCTAACATGCATAAAATATATCACATACGTCATAATTACGTATATTTTAGGGCGGGTGTTACATGCATAGTCGATGCCTGGGGCCGAATGCATATGTTATCTTATCAATTACGATGGTAAGTATATAACCATCGCTAGGAGCCGGGTACACGTTACCCCAAATATAAGTTGGGAGTATGTATAGCCGTTGCCAAGGGCCGAGTGCATATTATACCAAGATATATGTATAGCTGATGCTTGGGGCCAAATACATATATAAAGTTAGTTGAATACTTGAATTATCGTTGGTTTAAGTGTTGATCACACTTAATCAGCATCACCGTAGTCAGTTGTGGACTGATTTATATCATTTGAAATTTAGAAGATTGTGAATCATAGTATGGTGGAAATTATGGTATCATAGATAGTGTGTACTTTGACGATGATCTTATTATAAGCTTGGTTATGGTGGTTTAAGTGGATTATCCAAGTGTGCCTATTTAACCTATTTGAATTTTTATTATATTCCCTAAAATAGAGAAGATTCATTTATGGTTGAGACTAGGATAATAAAGGCATAAGGTAAGTTGATTCACTTTATTTAGTAAACTTACCGATGAAATTATATAATTTTTTGAGCCTCTATTGCTTTTATAAAAGAAAAAGAGTATTTCTCTGGTCGATAATTTATGAAAGTGCTTTGCTGCATTTAAAATTTGAATATTTGAATTATTTAAATATGAGGAGAGGTTTTAAATCCAATTGATTATTATTAATGAAATTAATGGAAATATTGTAAAAAAGAATTTTCTCATGATAAAGTTTCAATTATGTTTTTATTTTCTCACTGGGTAATTTCCGTACAAAATTACTCACACTCTTTTATTTTAAAATTTTCAGTATAGGTGTTTAATACCTGCTTAGCTAACAACTGAGAGATGACCGTGCAGTGGACCACACCGATAAAGAAGATGGCTAAGATGGAGATTTCTAGAAGTATTAGAGAATGATATTAAGAATTATTATGTAATAATATGCCGAACTTGAGATGTATAAAGAGATGTATTTATAGTATAGTGGCACTAAAGTATTTATATATAAATTTTATATATAACAAGTATTAAGAAAGTTTTAAATTTTAATTACTAAGAGATTCTTTCGAATTTTAGAAGCAAGACCTTTAATATCATTAATTCGTTTAATTATGTATACTAATGGAGATGATTTTGATGAAGGTGTTACATTTTCTCCCTTCATGTTTATACTGAGGAGCACATATACCCCTTATATTTTTTTTGGACCATTTAAATACAGAAACAAGTTTTTCTTATGTTTTATGCCCCTCATTTTACCTCTCCAACAAACGGAGTTAATACCGTTTATCATTTATAATATAAAAATATCAATTAAGATCCTAAAGTTCATTTCCCTTTTACTTTTATCCTTTTTCTCTTCTTCATCTTCATCTTCAACACTCACTACCATTATCAACAAAAAAAAAATACAAAAATACAAAAAAATCTTTGTTGCACTAGAAGCTTTGATTTGCTTTGCACCATAGTGTATGGATTAACAAGACATTGTAAGAGATGAACAATGAAATCTAATCTAAACTCACATGAACATAAAAATAATGTGAGATTTTTTTAGTGCAGCATATTTTTTTTTTATTCTTCAATTGGCATATGCAGTTTGCTTCTCTATCATCTTCTTCCATTCTTACCCACAATATATAATCTCATTGTTAACTTGCAAATCAAAATTTTAACAGTAAAATTATTTAAGTAGATGAAAAATAATACATGAAATAAACAAATAACAAACAAAAATGATTTTTTTTTTAAAAAAAAGTAATGAATGAGAGGAAAGTAGAGTAGGATAAGGCATGGAAAGAAGAAAAGAGGTAGATAAAAATATGAGTGTAAACCATATCACAGGCACATGCTTGAAGGATAAAGAATAAGAAACATGGGTGTTTTCTCAGCACCATAATCACTTGTCTCTAGATCAAGAACCAGCATACTCTCAGCTATATAATACCTTCCGATTTTACCGAACTCAGCTGCATCTTCCATTGAAGGAAAGATCTTAATAAGAAAATTAAAAACTCCAATAGCAAAATTCATTATCCCAATTGGTACTTTTAAGAATTTTGCCTTTCCCAGTAGTTTAAACAACATTTCTCTTTGCTCTAATGGTGTCAATGCCTTGCTTGAACCTCTAATTGGCAAAACCCGATTCACTTTATCCTCACTCAATGCATAATCTGCAATGAATGAAGACATGCACACAACTTCCCATCACGAATTTGACCTCATAAGCTCTTAAAGAAAGCAATTGGCCTCACAATGCTATAAGTAAAACCATTATCATATTTTAACTTATTTCATCAATTCAACCTCAAATTTCAGCTTAGCTCGTTGAAATTCAAGAAGGGGCTTTTATACACATATTGCAGAAAGCAATACGAAATATTGAGCTCCAAATTTTCTTGCAGTAATAAGACTATTCTTTGTTGCCTTATAATCAATCTTTTATGAATCTTTAACACCACCAGTATGACTAGCAATGCATGATATAACAACATCAATTGAAACACTATAATTATTTAATGATTTCTCTAAAGTATCTGAATTAGTCACATCAAAGAAGCAAACATTAGCTCCTTTTAAATAATTCAAAGTATCTTCTTTAGTATTTTTAACTCTAATTCCACTACTTTCTCTAGCAATGGTTATAAAATTAAATCCTCTACTGACTAACTCTTTAACAACAAGCTTTCTAATATACAGGCTTTGACATATGATGGTAAAATCTCCGAGTAGAAGCTGTTGTTGGTGATAAAAAAGAAGCCATGGAACCAATAGTAGTTGCATAGCTATTAGAGGCCATCAATGAAGAAGACAAAGAAGAAGAAGAACATGAAGGGGAAGAAAATGAAGATGCATGTAAGTTATAACAAAGGGTAAAAGTTAAAGAGAGAGAGGGTAAAACTAAAAGGGAAATAAACTTTTAAATTTTAATTGATATTTTCATATTAAAAATACAACTGGTGTTAACTCTGTTTGTTTGACTTATTAATTGAGGGGCATAAATCATAGAAAAAATGCATTTATGTGCTTAAATGGTCCAAAAAAAAGTAAGGGGTATATGTGTTCCTCAGTATAAATATTAAAGGTGAAAATGCACCTTTGCTCGAATTGAAATCATGAGATACTTTTTTTTATACTTTTCCTTTTTTTATTATTTTTGTCATCAATGTTATTAAACTAGGGTTTTTTCTAGCCCTTTGTAATTGGTTTTCAAAAGTTCTAATTACTTAAAATTTTTTGAACTTTATGAATTTTAATACGTTTTTTCAACTTTTATTTTAGAAATTTTGAACTTTAACAATTTTAACACGTTCTTTTAAAATTTATAAAAAATCATTAACACCTTTAGCATATTCTTTTAAAAATTTATCAAAAAATTGTTGAAACTCATAAAGTTTAGAATTTTTAGATAATTAAAAAAAATATTAAATTATATTTATTCAATCAATTTTTTAAAATCTTATAAAATTATGTAGTGTTTAATGTTAGTATGACACAATCTTCTTTTATTTTAAAACAAAAAATTTAATATATTAGTAAAAATTTTCTTCTTAAAATATATCATTTTAAAATAAAAATAGTATTTTAATTTGTTATTATTGCTCCATTTTTTTTGGCAAACCATGTTTAATTTAACACGAGCGTAATAGAGGAATTATATCGTTAAAGTAAAACCTGACTTTTTTTTTTTAGACAATGCGAATTTTCAAGTACCTTTACCATAATTTGCTTGAATCTCAATGAGAATTTTTATAAAATTGGCAGAATTATATAAAGAGAATTTGTATAATTTGACTGAATTGAAAAATAGAAAATTTTGTATTGAGGAAATGTTTGTAAGTCTGATGAAATAAAATTTAAACAGAAAACCTAATAAATATAAGATACTGGAATTGAAAATATTGATAAAGTTTGCTGTAAAATATGTCTGAAAATAATTTATGTTGATAATGATTTGTTATTGATTATGATTGGTTGTGTCATGATGCTCTTTCTCTGATCTTTTTATAAGCAAACTCTTAATCAGTTTTTCTTTAATTAATCTTGTAATTAATTTTATTGCTGCAGGCTACTTCTTTCCTAACTTCTTCCTTAATTCTTCAATAAGTTCTAGAATTTTCATATGCCTTCCCTTAACTCTTCAACTCCAAGCTTTCATTCCTCAGCACTTAATTCTTCAACTCCTAACATTTAATTCCAAAAGCTTCATCTCTTCCTCTTCAATGCTTTAAGACTTTCCTCTGAATAAATTCTTAGAACTTTTTTTTATGGGTTGGATTTTGTAATTTATCAATGGGCTAAAATTTTTTATTTTGAGCACAAACAATACTCCTGTATATAATTAGTTTGGGGCAAATCTATAACTAATTGTATAGATGTATGGGGCCTTCTCTCACTCTACTTCTTCTTCATTTTTTTTGAACACTCAACATTCTTTTTTCAATTAGTCACATTGTTTACTTTCAAACTTCAATTCCTTATAACTCACTAAACAAAAACCCATATTAATTTTTTTCACTATATCAAAATACCCAATCTACTAAATATTTAAATTTCAATTATCAAACTCACCCAAATATAAGACTTTCCTCTCCTTTTCCTTATTATCGATCCTCGTCACCATCACCTTCAAATTCTTTATAAAATTTACTTTATCCAAAGCCTCTTTCAACCAAAAATCACAATATCTTCTTCAATTTTTCAAAATATCAAGAACCCATGCTAAGTAAAAATTCAATTTTTATAAGTTACCAATTCACTGCTTTTTTTTATACCATTTATTGCTTCTTCTTCAAAATTCATCTACCTAAGATCTCTTTCAACCAAAAATTAGTGCACCAAATACTCTACTTCCACTTTTATCAATTGATAAAAAACCTAAGCTAACAAAAATTTCTCTTTTAATTCAAAAATTTACTAAAATCTAACACCATTAATTTGGATTGTCTATGTCATCACCATTCTACTTGTGCTTCAAAACTACTCATCATAACATCATCATCATTAGTTATTGTTAGGGAAGCTTTCCCCGTCGGAGCTGTTATTGACCTTCCACCCAAAGCCGTTGCTGTCCTGCCTTAAGCCGACATCGCATCTACACACGTAAGACTAAGCTCCCCTTAGCTTATCAAATCCTAATGCAAGGCCTTAATGGCCTCGGCTATTGCTTCCTCTTTTGGACCATTATTGATTGTTAAAAGTGTTAATTAGGGATAATAGTTATCTTGTATAACAATTATTTATTGTGATATATACTGTCCACTTATGTTATCCTTATCACTTTTAACCTCCATGCAATACCATACACTTGTACTCTCTCTCTCTATATATATATATATATATATGAGCCATGCACTGTAAATTGGTGTGATAGAAATAATAAAAAATACTTACAGCTTTTACATGGTGTCAGAGTAATAAATGGCTTCTAACACAAACACTCAAATCATTTAGAATTTTTTAAAGCAAGTACAAAAAAATGGCTTGGAAATTTGATGCATTTTTTAAGCCATTTGTCATTCTGAGCAATAATAAGTGCCAAAATATTAAGGTGAACTTTTTAAAGTATTGAAAGTGTATTCATACTCAGAATGAAATTCATTGTAAATGGCTCTAGTGAAATCAAGGGTAACTTGGCCAAAATGAGTCAAAAGATTGTATTTGGCCTAAACTATTGATGAAATGACAAAATAACTTATTTAGCAAGTGATACCAGAATAATTTATTTGCCTAAAAAAGTCTCACTTTGCAATCAACAAGAATCTCAGCCTATCAGGCCAAAATCACATAATTTTATTTTACTTGATGAAATCCATTTATTTTGACTAAAACTTGATGCAAATATCTTGAACCATGTCCATAATCGACTATTTTAATTTTTTATATCATTTCATCAACAAACTTTAATCGGCTCAAGTATTTTATCAAGCAAAATTTTCGTTGCAGAATCCTCTAAAATTTGCACTTGGCTATTATCTCTCAGTAAATTTTTTGAAGCATTTCATCTCCCTTTGAGCATTAATTTTTGTACTACATCAAAACAAAACATCATTTTTCGCTACATAGAATAAATGCTAAGTATTACCTTTTACTTGCATAGTAACTATATAAAACCCCTGATATAATCAGCATATTATGGAGTTTATAATATATACAATTTATACACACACGTGTTTCGCCCGGCTCATTCCTCACATATATAATTTATTCACACATGTGTATCCGCCTGGCTCATCCTCACATATATAATTTATTCACACGTGTGTCCACTCGGCTCATCCTTACATATATAATTTATTCATGTACCGGTATATATCGAGCATCACGCAATAATTTCCAGTATAGAACATCCAACATCACACATAGCACCATTTGTATTATAAATGCAATTCCAAGAATCTACATCACAAATCACAAGCATAAGCAACACCCATTATAAAATGGTATTAAGCAACCTCATCAACTCATACACATATATAATTTCCATACTAAATTACATTAAGTAAATTAATCTAGCTCAACTTGATATCATAATCATTAACATATACACTCTAATTATATCATAAATCCATCATAAAAATATATTCAAAATACATATAAAAATAAACGGAGAATTCAATGGTAATTATACTAGTAACTACTTATCCCAAAAATACTCTCTAACTCTACTTAGAAAGAGTTTCTTCAAGTGGCCTTGTTTCCTCTTTCTCCCGGAGTTCCTAAATTTACGTTTATAGCTTTAAATCTTAAAACCATAACATGTACTCACTGTATACATATCAAATGAACACATACCTCATTTAGGGAACTCATAAATTAACCATATACCAAGCTCACAAGATATGACCACCAAACCACATAGACTTTGTTATAGGCAGATTCAATACCTTGAGTTCAAAATGCTCTCATAAATTGTAGACACATCCTATAAGCATAATATTTTTACAAACTATGTATTGATGAGTCTAATTTCATTTTCAATTAGAATCACATAATTTTTACATGTATAGAATTAATTATGAAATTTTTCTCACTATTAGTTCACATAGAGTAAATAGGGTGAGCACTAAAATGTCGAGCCCTACTTGACCATCTTAAAGATAGATGTAGCTAACATCAAAATATGAAATTATAAAGGACTCACTGAAGAAAAGTATTAAACCACACTAAATTTAGAGTTCTACAGCTCAAGATATAATAAAAATACAAAGACTGAAGTTTTCAAAAAATATAGCACGAATTCTGAAATGTTAAATCCTAACTTAAAACAACCAAAACACATAAACTACTTACCAAATAATGGACTTGAACTTTGAAGAATGATGATTATAGCCTAAATAAGATCTTCCTTCTAGCAAAAATTAGCTTCTCACAATCTACTCACTTAATCTTTCTAAGGATGAGTGTATATGCTTGCTTAGTTTTCCTTCAAGCTTAAGAACATATGTATATATACACTAAGTCTACGATGAATGGAGAAAAATCTAGACAAAATTTTGATATCCTTATCACCATAATATCCATTTAGCTCCTTAATAAAATGTGGTTATTACCTATTAACCCTTGAACCTTCAATTATTTCAACTTAGTCTATACTTCCCTTTCCAATTAGGTCCTTTCCACAAGTACCTAAATATTCTAATCTCATAACACTACAAACTCATAACATATCCACTTAAATCACATATAAATTCAACTATTAATTTCTCCCAAAATGCATGAAATTCATATATATAGCACCCTCAAATACTACATACATGTGGCCACAATATAAAACATACCCGTGGCCTAAGAAAATTTTCTCAATATATAATATAAATATATAAGCTTGTATAATGTACATAACTTACTATTAACACAACATTACACATCAAATCTTTTGCATACATAATGTCATTTCAAATGCCAAAATGTTGTATAATAATGAGGATGGAAATGTTGACACCAAGCTCGCCTCTAACCCACCTGAGTTTACTAATAAATGCACACTTCAAGCTCTATCTACTATTGTCCTAAAAAATATAGACGCAAAGGGATGAGCTTGTAACTTAATAAGTAATTACTAATACAATGCTATATATAAGACTTTTTAAGAACTAATTAAGAAAAATACCAAATTAGTTTTACACATCAAGTGTGAAAACTCAAGAATAATATCATTTAACAATATGCCATACATGTAAACTTAAAAATCTTTGCCCAAACCAAAAATAAAAATCAATTCAGATTCAAAACTGCATAAAAATGTTGCCAGACTATACCCAGAGCCTGGCACTCGCCAGACCACTGACGACTACCAGTGGCTGCCTAATTCAGAGGACTGGTGATTGCCAATGGTTTAGTCTGCCAACAATGACTGGTGATCACCGGCGGTTGAATTCTGCTGCTATTTAAATACATCCAAACATACTTCCAACACTTATAAATCAAAAACCATCCAAAATAAGACAAGTCACATAAAATATGACTTCTCACTCAAAGTAACACATATATATTTCAATTTCAAAGCACCTCAATCCTAAATAATCACTTTCTTCAAACATATACCAATTATAAACAAAAAGTATACTGAAGATAGACACAAAGTATACTAACCTTACAATACATTCCATTCATATTAAAGCTAGAATTCCACATTCATATACAAATATGAATTCAAAGAAATACATATCAATTCCAATATTCGGTATCCGGTCGGAATCATTGTCACACAATTATCTCACATGTAGCCAACTTTTGGCTTATTCCTCACATTCACATTTTTCACAAGTGGCCACCTTTGAGACTATCCACCCGGCTCAGTCCTAGATCTCACATTCTCACATAAATTTTGGATAGCTATCCACCCTGCTCACCTTTCCTATTTCTCACAGTTGATTTTCAAATGTGGCCACTTCTGAGACTATTCACCCGATTTAGTCTCAGATCTCATATTTAATGGAGGCTTTCTGCTCGGCTCAGCCCCACTATCACACGTATACCTCACTTTCCTCACATATTCGTTTAATATCCATATATATATACACCATTTATATTTAACAACTATAATTCATTTCACACCACATTCAATCACAAGATTTACAATTCACAATTCTCATAATCAATACATTTTATTCCATGCTACATCAAATAGCTTGCATAATCCAATAAAATAATATAACCAATATATATATATATATATATACCAGAGAATTAATATATATAAATATTATATTAATAATTACTTATAAAAAGTGCTTCCAACTCTTTAATGGAGAAGAGCTTCTTCTAGTGAGTGGTATCTCCTTTATCTTTTTCAACTCCTACATATAGCCATATATCAATCTCACATAATAAACTTGACACTTGCACCCTATCTCAATTAGGTGCAACTTAATACTATAAGTTTGATATAGCCAAATGATGTACAAATAAGTCTAATGACTATAATATTTCTACTAAAGCTAGTATTATGGGCTTACTATCAATTCCAATTAGAATTACTCAATTTGGATATGTATAGAATTATTTATGGATTTTTGAACTAAATCGGGTAAAACAAGGCCATCAGCTTGAGCACTAAAATGTTGAAATCTATTAGACCCTCATAATAATAGATTCAATTCAAACTCAAAATATAAAAGTTGTATAGGACTCTCTAAAGTTTCTAGAACATCTAACTTTACTTAATTTGGAGATCAACAATCCAAGTTATGACAAAAAACCTAGGATTGAAAAATAGGAAAAACAAGGCACGAATTTGCAATAATCAAAACTCAACTACGATTAACAAAAATACAAGTGTAGCTTACCAATTGAGGCTCCAATTGATTAAAGACCTCTTAAAACTTCCCAAAACTCTTGTTTGATAATTTATGCAAGATCAAAACCTCCCAAAAATCTATCAATAAGCACTCTCATCTCTTCCTTCTCTAATTTTTCTACATTTTACACATATACATATCCTCACATGCTCACACACATATGCAACCAATCACAAGCTCCCATTTGCCCCCATAGGTGTCCCCTTTAATAAATGCTTACTCTTAATTAAAGAATAAATATCTAGATAATTGTAGAATTATTATGCTCTTAACTCCTTAATGCAATTAACCTATAACTTTCTATTGTGACAATTTAATCTCATCTTTCCTTACAATTAGGTCCCTCTCTACAATACATATACATACCCATACTTAAATGAAATTTATTACTCTACTCTACATATAATAAAAGGTATGATGCATAAATTACGTATCTAAGATGCGGATATTATATTTATCTCCTCCTTAAAGAAAATTTCATCCTTGAAATTTAATAACTCACCATCTTTCGGAAAAGATATGGGTATTTCTACTTTATTTGCTCTTCTACTTTTTATGTAGCTTCTTTAGGGGAATGATGGCTCCATTTCACCTTTACTATTAGGATTTCTTTATTTCTCAACTGCTTTACCTTTTGATCCAGAATTTCCATTGGTTCTTCCACATAAGTTAATTTCTCAAAGATTTTTAACTCTGGATCTTGTATGATATGACTCGGATCTGATCGGTATTATCGTAACATCGACATATAAAATACATCATGAATAGAAGATAAGTATTTTGGTAGAGCCAATCTATATGCCAGTGGTCTAATTCTCTCGATAATCTTATAAGGTCCAACGTATCTCAGACTCAATTTCGCTTGTTTGCCAGATCTTAAAATTCCTTTCTATGGAGATACCTTTAGGAAAACCTTCTCTCCAACGTTATACTCCATTTCTCAATGGTGTTGATCTGCATAACTTTTCTGGTGATCTTGGACCGCTTTTAAACATTTCTTAACAACTTGAATTTTCTCTATTGTTTCTTGCACTAAATCTAGTCCTTCGAGTTGCCTCAAACCTTTAATACTTTAACAAATCGAAATTTTATATTTCCTCCCATACAAGGCTTCATAAGGTGCAATTCTGATGCTAGAGTGAAAACCATTGTTATATGCAAATTCTATCAGGGGTAAATGATCATCCCAATTCCCTTTGAATTCAAGTGTACAAGCCCTCATCATATCTTATAAAGTTTGAATGGTTCTCTCTGATTACCCATCCGTTTGAGGATGATATATTGTGCTAAAATGAAATTTAGTTCCTAATACTCCCTGTAAGCTTTCCTAAAAATGTGATATAAATCATGGATATCTATTGGATACAATTGACACAGGAATCCAATGTAGTCTCACAATCTCAGATATGTATAAAGAAGCTAGCTTATCTAAAGAATCAGTGGATTGAATAGGTAAGAAATGAGATGAATTGGTGAGTCGATCAACTATCACCCATACAACATCGTGTTTCCAAAATGTTCGTGGCAACCCAATCACAAAGTCCATTGTTATCTTCTTCTATTTCCATTCCGATATCCTCAAATATTACAATTTTCCTATAGGTGCTTGATGTTTCGCTTTCACTTACTGACATGTCAAGCATTTTACCACATATTTCACCATATCTTTCCTCATTGTTGGTTACTAATAGAAAGACTTCAAGTCGTAATACATTTTAGTACTCCCCGGATGTATAGCTTAGGGTGTATTGTAAGCTTCATTCATGATATGACTTCTTAGTTCCTCAATATCCAGAACACACATGCGATTGCCAATCATTAACATGCCCTCCTCCTTTATTGTAAACTAAGTGTTGACTCCGGCTTCCACTTTCTCTTTCATCTTCATCAAATATAAATCTTCCATTTGAGTACTTTTGATTTGATCCACCAATGATGATTTGATTTGCAAAGTAGTTTATAAATGGTTTTCCCCAACATTGAGAGAAACATTCATTACCAACAATGCCATAAGATTCTCTCTTTTATAGCAAATTATTCCAGTAGCATTCTCTATAGTTTTGTGACTTAAAGCATCAGCTACTACATTTGCTTTTCCCGGATGATACTCAATAGTGCAATCATAGTCCTTCAATAATTCCATCCATCTTCGTTGCGTCAAATTCAACTCATTTTGAGTGGAAATGTACTTCAAACTTTTATGATTAGTGAAAATGGAAAAGGTTTCTCCATATAAAATAATGTCACCAAATCTTCAACACATGTATAATGGCGGCTAACTCCAGATCATGGTTAGGGTAATTCAACTCATGAGGTCGCAGCTGTCTGAAGGCATAGACTATTACTTTTCCATTTTACATTAACACACATCCTAATTCTTACCCTGAAGCATCAGTATACACCATAAAACCTCCATTTCTAGTTAGCAATGCAAGCACTGGAGTAGTAGTACTTCCTTTAACCTCTCAAAACTTCGTTAACACATTTCGGTCCACCAAAATTATACATTTTTCTTCAATAAATTCGCTAGAGGTCTTGTAATAATAGAGAAGTCTTTCATAAATCTTCTGTAGTATCCAGCCAGCCCTAAAAAACTTCAAATCTTCGTCATAGTTTTAGGTGCTTCCCATTCCATAATAGCTTTAATCTTCGATGGGTCCAGTTTTACACCCTCTTTCGAAACTATATGCCCAAGAAAAGTAATTTCTTCTATCCAAAATTAACATTTACTGAATTTGGCATACAATTATTTATCTTGCAATATTTGTAAAGCTATTTGGAAATGTCTTTTATGCGCTTCCTTGCTTGGAGAATAAATGAGGATATCGTCGAGGAAAACAATCACAAACTGATCTAGATATTGTTAAAAGGTTTTTTTCATTAACAACATGAATACTGCAGGTGTATTTGTCAATCCAAATAGCATAGTTAGAAATTCATAATGCCTATATCTAGTTCTAAATACAGTCTTAGAAATAGAAAGTTCTACCACTCGAAGTTGCTAATACCTCGATCTCAAATCTATCTTTGAAAATATTGTAGCATCTTTCAGTTGATCAAGCAAATCATCAATCCTCGACAATGGGTATATATTCTTCATCGTGATTCTATTCAACTGCCGGTAGTCTATGCACAACCTTTTTCTTTATAAATGAAATTGGAGCTCCCCATTGTGAAATGCTTGGTCTGATAAATCCTTTCTCTAATAACTCTTCCAAATGCTTTTTCAGCTCCTTTAACTTCATAGGTGCTATTCTATATAGAACAATTGATATCGGTGCCACCCCTGGAACAGTTTCAATTTTAAAATCTACTTCCGGTATGGAGGTAATCCCGACAATTCATCTAAAATATATTAGGATAATCTCTAACTACAGGTACCTCCCTTACCCCAGGACTAACCTTTATTGTATCCACAATATTAGCTAAGTAAGCCTCACATCTGTCTCTAATTAAACGAAATATAGTTACTGTTAAAATTAAATAAGCAGGTACAACTTTTCTCTCACCCACCAATACTATCCTTCTCTGCCCTGAAATATCTATAACTACCTCCTTAGTGTAACAATTTATAATAGCATGATGTTTTGCTAACCAATCCATTCCTAAAATGACATTAAACTCTTCTAGTTTAAAAACTACCAAGTCTACATGTAAGGTCTCACCATCTATTAGTATAGGATGTGCTCTCATTCTGTATTTACTACCATAATACCCCTAGTAGGCATAGAAACATAATATATAGACTTTGTTCTAATGGTTCAATCATACCATATATTCTCAATACAAATTCATGTAAGACAAAAGAATATATGGATCTAGGATCTATCAATACATATGCATCATGGTCAAAGATAGTAAATATACCAGTGACCATATCTGGAGCTACAGGAGCTTCTTGTCGTGTGATGGCCTATACTCTCGCTTAGCTTTGAGGTTAACCAATAGATCCTGCTTGGGTCGAAGTGCCAACTCCACCTCCTCTATTACCTCGGCCTCTTCCTCGACTGATCAGATGTGCATTCTCTCCTGCACTGCTTTGTACAATTATTTAAGATCCTTCCATACTTCTTCTTACCGAACAATCTCTAATAAAGTGGCCAGGTTGGCTACACTAATAACACATACTCGATTTAAAACTCCAGCATTCACCCGAGTGAAATCTACCATATCTGTTATATACTGGAGTTAATGCACCACTCATAGATCTATCCAGTCCCTTCCGATTGTCAGATCTCCTAAATCCTCTATTAAAAGATCCTCCCCTTGATTGTTTGGATCAAATCATGCCTCGTCCCCTGAATCCGTTCCGTTGAAAACTGGAGCCCCTAAAAGATGAACTACCACCAGTTCGGGTTAAGGTAGTAAATATGCCAGTGGTTTTCTTGTTTTTAGCTTCAATTTCATTTCTTTCCATTATAGTCTCTTCAGCTTATAAAAAAGTCTCCAATACATCTCTATAAGTCAGAGGTTTTATCGCCATCTTCTCTTAAATTTCTAAGTTTAATCCCCTTTCAAATTTGTTCCTCTTCAATTCATCGGTGGCTACTTCCTTTGGAGTATACTTTGAAAGTCTCACAAATTTTACCTCGTACTCCGTAATGGATAAATCATTCTACTTTAGTTCCAAAAATTCAATTTTCTTTCTATCTCGGTATACCGCTGGTATATATTTTTCTACAAATTCTCTCAGAAAATCCTCCCAAGTTAGGGTCATAGGTACATTCTTACTCCCCGACATTGTTTTCCACCAATCCAGAGCATCTTGCTTAAATAAGGATATGACATAGCTCACCTTCTTCTCAATAGTGCATTCAAACAGATCTAAAATTCTCTCAGTGCTTCGTAGCCACTCCTCAGCTATTGCGGAGTCAGTGGTACCCGCAAAGGCTTTACCATCCTACTTTCGTATCTTCTTATAAGTTTCATCCACAGTGCTATCTAATAATTTTTGACCCATTATTCTCATCATTTGAACGAATTCCTGTATAAAAGGATATGCAACTGGTGGAGGGGCTTGAGGTTAAGATTGTTCTGATTCTCCTAAAGTATGCATAGGGGTTTGCCTATAAACTGACTCTGAAGACTCTTTGGGGCCAGCGCGAGGCGTTTGGTGTTCATCCATCCTGATATATGCAATGCACATCTACTACATATCATCTATAACTTATGCATAATATGTCATGAATGCATCAAGTTATCATGTCCCAAGGGAATCTAATCCCTGCTCTAATACCACTAAATGTAGTACTCTCAAATACTACATACACATGGCCATAATATAAAACATACACGTGGCCTAATAAAATTTTCTCAATAAATAATATAAATATATAAACTTATATAATGTACATAGCTTACTATTTAACACAATATTACACATCAAATCTTTTACATACATAATGTCATTTCAAATGCCAAAATATCGTATGATAATGAGGATAAAAATGTTGACACCAAACTTGCCTCTGACCCACATGAGTTTACTAACAAATGCACACCTCAAGCTCTATCTACTCTTATCCTGAAAAATATGGACACAAAGGGATGAGCTTGCAACTTAATAAGCAATTACTAATATAATGCTATATATAAGACTTCTCAAGAACTAATTAAGGAAAAACACCAAATTAGTTTACACATCAAGTGTGGAAACTCAAGCATAATATTATTTAATAATATACCATACATGTAAACTTAAAAATATTTACCCAAACCAAAAATTAAAACTAATTCAGATTCAAAACTGTGCAAAAATGTTGCCAAGCTATGCCCAGAGCCTGGCGCTCGCAGACTACTGGCGACCGCCATTGGCTATTTGATTTAGAGGATTGGCGATTGCCAATGGTTCAGTCTGCTAGAAATAACTGGCGATTGCCAATGATTGGACTAGCGATCGCCAGTATAGCACCCTCCAGGTATCACATACACGTATCTAGAATATGTTAAACAAACACATGTAATATGTTAAATACATAGTAAACATTAAGTGTTTATATATAAGTGAAAATTCTTGTTTGATACATTAAAATACTTATTACATATTTACATAATGTTAAAAGATACAAATGAACTCTATTTCAAAATGTTCAAATGCTATGATGCTGAATGCTCATGTGGATGGAGATGTCGATATCAGGTACGCTATTGTCCCACCTGAGCTCACCACTAAACCAAGCTTTAAGCTTTTATCAAGCACGTACCTCAAGCAAGCCTATCTATTACCTAAGAACCACAGTTGTAAATGAATGAGCTTGTGACTCAATAAGTAATTATTAATATAATCAAATATATAATTCTCCTCAAGAACTAATTAAGGAGATACATAGAATTTACATACACACCGAGTGTATATTAGTCTAATATACATATAATCGAACCAACACCATGAATTAAAAACTAATTTATAACTAAAAGACGGTCCAAAAATATCACTAGGTTGTACTACAAAACTGGCGCTCGCCAGACCACTGGCGATCGAGTTCAGAGGACTGGCGATCGCCAGTCACTAGTGATCGTCAGTGGCAATACCTACCAACATTGACTGGCGATCGCCAGTAGCTGGTTTCAGCCATTGCACTACATGTCACCGAACAGCCTCAACTCATACAACTAAAAGTCCCTGTTTAAATATAACACACATATAATCATCAATTCATCAACAACAACCAAAATTTACTAACACACACATATATGTGTATACAAAATAAAACATCATTGCACAATTATCATATCCACATTTCACTACAAGAAAAATACTATTTAGAAACGAAAAAAATCCATTTCTAAATATGGAAAATCCGTTTCTAATCTGATCTGAAACGGATTTTTGCCGTTGCTATTTTGTTCGTTATAAATCTATTTAGCAACGCAATTTTACATTCCGTTTCTAATTAGAAACAGATTTACAATCTGTTACTAAATTAGAAACGGAATATAAAGTTCCGTTTCTAATTTCAAGAGAGTAAATTCTCACATTTAGAAACAAAGTCCATTTCTATTTTAGCAACATCAAATTATCCGTTTCTAATTAGAAACAGAATTGAAACAGATATGATATGTTTCTGAATTAGTAATGGAATAAATCCATTTCTAATTAGAAACGGATTTTCAATCAGTTACTAAATTTGAAACGGAATATATGTTCCGTTTCTGATTTCAAAAGATTAAATTCCTACATTTAGAAACAGAATCCATTTCTATTTTAGCAACAGCAAGTAATCTGTTTCTAATTAGAAACGGAATAGTTTATTCGGTTTCTATTTAGAAATGGAGTTTTAATATCCGTTTCTAATTTATAAACCAGTTTTTATAATTTTTAATTTAGAAACGGATATATATCCGTTTCTAAATTTAAAATTAATTTTTAAAAAATATTTTGAATTTTTAATGGAAAACCTATTTAAATCAACTTAAGCATAATATTATTAAGCATATTAACAATCCACCATTAATTTTTGAAGAAAATTATAATTGCATATAAAGTGAAATGACTCTAAAAGTCTGAATTCATACAATAAAGTTCAACATTTAAATAGTGTATATATTATAGAGGTGCAAGACAAATATAATAAAAAAAAATTCCTAATGAACAAATGTAGTATAATGAGTGTGAAAAACACATGTTTTAAGCACTCTATTTTATTGCATATTAGGTTTAGTTATTACATAAGTTAGTAAGTTTTTAGTGAATTTAGTTACTTTTACTGTTTTGTCTTAATTATTAGGATTTATTTGTTTTTAGATAATTTTTTTTGTGTTTTTGTTTTGTAGGATGCTTTTGGATGAGGATAGGATCAATTCTTGAAGATTGGATAGGCCAAAGACTCAAGATAAAACCTTATCTACGTTAGGGGATGCATGTGGCCATTTTTAAAGATAAATGAAGAAGACTATGAGCTATCTACAGGTGGCACGGCCAAGCCAAAATCGGGCTTGGCCGTGCACTACACAAAAAAAAGAAAGGAAGGGCTTTAGGCACGACCAAGCCATTTTCTTGCATGGTCGTGCCTGACTGATGTGGCATCCAACAAAAAGATATCTTTGAGCTGAAGACTTGATAAAGTTGAGCTTCTATTGGGAGTTTGAGATGAGATAAAGTTTAAGTAGTGTTAGGATGCTTAGCTTATTAGGGTTTTGAGCATATAAATAGAACATTATGTCTTTTATTGGGGGGATCATCTTTGTAACTCCAAGTTGTTATTATACCATTTTCGTTCTTGTTTTTAGTTAGTTTATTTCTTTCAATTCAGAACACATTTTGCTTAAGTTTTATTCAAGATTAGTGTTAGAGTTAATACTTGGCTTGAAGTTAGAAGAGCAAGGCTTTCCTATATCTCAAGAGGGAGGTTTTTCTTGTATCAAACTCATTTATTTATTAATCATGTTTGAATTTGTTTTCATTTCATCTTTTGTTTCTTTTATGTTAAACATGAGTAGCTAGATCTTTTCTAGGGTTTTTTATTCTGAAATTGACCATGTGCTTAATGTGATTATGTTAGGTTGCTAGATTTAATTCATTGGTTGTTGTTGAACTCAATATCGTTTTAGGACTGATCAACCTAAAATTGAATGAACACTATAGACTTAATCGAGAGATACTTCTGTAGGATATGACAATAACCTATTAGTTACTTATTTAGTCGAGAGACATTTAAGTTGATTAATATTGAATAAAGGTTGTGCATTTAAAATTGGTTTTAAAAGACATTAGGTTGGTGAGAGCCGTTAAACTTAGTGTTGATTATTTTTGATTTAATTATAGGTTTATCTGAGAGGAAGATCTGTAATTGTTAAGATCCCTTCAAAATGAATTAGAACTAGTGTGGACCTATGTTTGTAATCAATTCCTTGGAATGGTCAATTAAGAATGAAACCCTAGGTTTTTATAATTGGATTGAATTGTGTGTTTATTTTCTTTAGTTTTGTTTTATTTCTTTGAAACTATAAACTCTATTTCGTTGTCTAAACAAATAAGCATAGTTAGTATTACAGTATTCAACCACAAATCTCTGAGGGACGATATCTTTCTTTACTACTTGATACGATTCTGTACACTTGCAGATTAGTACACATCA
>CATIWO010631091.1:0-10862 GCA_949673435.1 Macaranga tanarius
ATTGTGATGGAGTAGATATGGGGGATTTTTTTAAACCTGTGTAGCTCTAGCTAGCTAATTTAATGTATGGGACTTGCCATACAGAGTGGTGGGTGTTGCTGGTTGTTGTTGTAGTTGTTACAAATGCAGGGTTTTTGTGTATTTTGGTAATGCCGGTGAGGTGGGTTGAGTGTGGTGTAAATCTTATAATAATTTTCAACATTTAAAGAAAAAAAAAAAACTCATTATGTATTTTGTTGAAGGACATTAAATCATTCCATATAGTTTTGTTATTGTTATTTTTTATTGGTTGAAATGTGTGCTGCATTTCGATTGCATTAGTGTGTATATTAATTCAAAAAAAAAATATATAAAATAGGGAAATAGTTTTTATTTATAAGCATGAAAAAAAATACTAATAGTAAAGAAGGAGAGGTACACTACACCACACGCATTATTAGAGGATGGAGGAGGACACGTGTAGAAAAAGAAGAGCGAGTGAGGGGATGGAAAGATATGGGCGAGTAAGAGTGGCAATAAAAACGAGGCCTTGGAAAGTAAATGAGAAACAAAGACTGCTCCCCACCCCACCCCTTCCTTTGAGTTTTGAGTGGGAGGAAGGAAGGAAGCATCAATCTTAGACTTAATCTTCTTCTTTGGGTCTTTGGGTCTTTGGGTTTTGGGTCATTTTTCTCTAAAAGTTGTAATCTTTCTTCTTATTTTTATTTTATGATCGGTTCTCTTCTGCTCTGTTCATAAATCAGGTACGCTTTTCTTTCTTTTTCATGAGGATGATGATGAGGATTTGTTGTTCAATTCGATTTGTACTTGGCTTCCAATTTTATTTTTATTTTTATTTTTATTCTTATTGTTATTATTCCGCATTTTGATTCTTTTAAGGTGTATTGATCACCCGAAATCTTTTCTTCCACCCTAATTACCTGATCTACTATATCCTTTTTTTTCGACCTAATATATGTTTCAGGTTCCCTTTCTTTCCAAAAATTTCTTGCCTTTTCGAAAATTTTCCTAATTAACTACCTAATTCGGATATTTTTACCTATTTATACTCACTATCTCATCAACTAACTGATAGCTTTATTTGATTCAACTATCAATCAATTTTTTTGCTTCAACCTTCTTATACTAGCTTGTGGATTACTAATATTGACTCCACTTACAAAGTTTTCCTCTTTGTTGGTTTTAGGGCACCTCCTCTGCAGACTTAGCCGCCCCCCCCCCAAATGAGTTCTCTCATGAGTTTGGGGTAATAAGATTCTTTACACTCTCTCGGTGGTTGATTTCACTTTCACTACGCCAGTTTCATTCATGATTGGGAAGATGGTGGAAGGCCCTAAATTTACAGGACTTATAGGTGGAAATAATAATGACAATGAAAACAACTACTACGATTTCACTCAAGGCTTCTATCAAAAACTTGGCGAGGGTACAAACATGTCCGTTGACAGTCAACAAACTAGCAATGCCGGCGGCTCCGTCTCTATGTCTGTTGACAACAGCAGTGTGGGTTCCAATGATTCTCTAACCCACATCTTAAGCCACCCAGGTTTAAAACCTGTCAGCCACCGCAATTACAGTGTCTCAGTCGGCCAGAGTGTCTTTCGCCCTGGCAAGGTTACCCATGGCCATGCCCTAAACGATGATGCATTAGCTCAGGCTTTGATGGATGCCCGGTACCCTACTGAGGGCTTGATGAATTATGACGAATGGACTATTGATTTGAGAAAACTCAATATGGGAACAGCTTTTGCCCAAGGTGCTTTTGGAAAATTGTATAGAGGAACATATAATGGGGAGGATGTTGCAATAAAGATTTTGGAGAGACCAGAGAATAGCCCTGAGAAGGCACAAGTGATGGAGCAGCAATTTCAGCAGGAAGTCATGATGCTTGCAACGCTAAAGCACCCTAACATTGTGCGCTTCATTGGTGCATGCCGTAAGCCCATGGTCTGGTGTATTGTGACTGAATATGCAAAAGGAGGGTCAGTTAGGCAGTTTTTAACGAGGAGGCAGAATCGAGCGGTGCCATTGAAATTGGCTGTTAAGCAGGCACTGGATGTTGCAAGGGGAATGGCATATGTTCATGCGCTTGGGTTTATACATCGAGATTTAAAATCAGACAACCTTCTGATTTCTGCTGATAAGTCAATAAAAATTGCAGATTTTGGTGTCGCACGTATTGAGGTGCAGACTGAGGGAATGACGCCAGAAACAGGGACATACAGATGGATGGCTCCGTAAGTCTCCAGGCCCCTTTAAGCATTTTTTTTATTTGTGCTAATCTTGTTACTTATTCTTCAGTTGCGACCTTTTAATTTTTTCTCCTAATTTCCTTTCGGTGATCTATAAATATTTCCATGCTTATTGTTTCATTCACTGTATCAGAAATGTGTCTCACCTCAAAAGGCAGTAAGTATAGGTTCTTCAGACTACATTGGTTTTCCATATTGTTTGGAATTTTTACTTTACTAAAAAAGAAGCCATATGAAAAAGTGTGGACAAGTGACTTGTCTTTGTTCTTGTGATTAACTGGCTTGTATGTGTAGCTTCTTCATTTGCCTTGATTCATTATAACTTTGTAATTTGGATGGATTACAAAGAGAAAAAGAAAAAAAGGCAGTTTGGGCATGCAAAACTTGCATTTGAGATTCCTCCCCTTGGGTCCATTGGCATTTTGCATCACACGTTGGAGAGAATGAAGCATTTGATCCTACTTGCTAGGAGACACGTAAAGGATGTATCTTTTGCTTTTACTGAGTTTGGTAATCAAATATCTATTTAAACTGCTGTAGAGATATAATGGATGCCAACTATGTCTTTACTTATCTCTTTAACTAGGAATTAAGTAGATGGGTTTCGGAACAGGAAGAACCTTTCTGAAACATGCAGGTCATTTACTGCCTGAATTTGAGGATTTGCGATACAAGTTTCTATGTAATCATTGCCATAATAATTTGGTTTTTTGCAATTAGAAAGAGAAACATATTTTTAGTAACTCCGCCCTGGGATGCATGGCTAAGGCTCTTGTTTCCTCTAGAAAAAGGCTAAAAAGGAGAAACTACTATGGATGGTGCTTAAACATATGAAGAAGGTATTGCATCAAGTTGTTGCACTTCTAATGATTTCATTTAAATTTTGTAGTAGCAGTATAGTAGGATCAATTTGAAGAATAAATAGGAAGTGTTGTATAGGGCCCTTATAAGTCCTGCTGGGTAAAATTTATGTGCAAATTCTTAAAAGGAGTGCGTTTCCTAAAAAGACAGAATTAAATTCAATGAGTGCTAACCAGGGCTATATGCATGTCCTGTTATGTTGTGTTTACCAGTCTGATCTCTTTAAATACATTACCTGTGAAGTAGCATTCGGAAGGACCCTCAGAGTTTTAACTTTGTTTATAATGTTTCTAGCTTTCTTTTCTTATGCTCTTGATTGTTCAATTTGTTGTTGACTCTTCATGTTAATTTTTCAGTTGGTGAACAGTGCTTATTGTGCCATTTTGCTCATCTTTCTTATTTAAAAGATGAAATGATACTATGTTCTCTCTTGCTGTATTGTTGTGTTCATCACTTGTATTAGTTGGTCAATCAAGAACTTATTTTGCTCTGGCCTTATGATTGTGTAAAGGTCCCAAGAAAGAAAGAGAACCTTAGCCATGCCTAAAACTCTTTCATTCTTTTTTTTTTTAAATTTATTTTTGAGGGTGGTCTTCTTCACTTTATATAAAATTATAGTAGATATAGAGTTCCAGTCTTTAGCCATTCGGAATTTAAAAAAAAATTGGAACCTCAACAAACATGAATAATTTAGATAATTGTGCTGGCCTCTTGGTTTAATTATTCAGTGGCATATATCACAATATAGAGGTATGGTTGTGTGAGTGTGTGTATAAACTATTACCTTAACAACCTACTTTTGCATGGTGAAGGCTTGAAACCTGCTATCTGTGAATTAGCATCTTTAGAAATTTCCTCAGGTTTTTCCAATTTCTGATGGAGAGTCCTGGGAACCAGATATTTCACAGAAGTTCCACAACATCTTGCAAAAGGGGAGGTACAAATTGGTGTCATTGATTGTTTTGATCTTTGTTTGGATTGAAATAACTAGGGGAATCAAAAGAAATAACCTAAATTGGAAGATCAATGGTCTGTTTCTGGGGTGTTACTTATTCTTGCTTGTTCTCCTTCTGCTTTGCTAACTGCTACTTTTATTGTATGTTTTGATTTTGGGTGAAATTTGTTCTCTGTTCAATGTTTGCCTTCGGTAATGTTGGCAGCTTAGACAGTGTGATTTCATACAGTAGCAGTTGCTGGTCCATGTAGTGGATTGGGTTGTAACCATTGTATTTTATGTTTGCTTTGCCCATTCATGCAGAGAGATGATTCAGCATAGACCTTACACACAAAAGGTGGATGTTTATAGCTTTGGAATTGTGCTTTGGGAGCTGATAACGGGTTTGCTTCCCTTTCAGAATATGACCGCAGTGCAGGCTGCATTTGCTGTGGTCAACAAGGGCGTAAGGCCAGTCATCCCAAATGACTGTCTACCTGTACTGAGTGAAATCATGACTCGGTGCTGGGACACCAATCCTGAAGTCCGGCCTCCTTTCAGTGATATTGTCAGGATGCTCGAGAACGCTGAGACTGAGATCATGACTACTGTGCGTAAGGCACGCTTCAGATGTTGTATGACCCAACCCATGACAGTTGACTGATTCAGAATATAAAGAGTGAAAGATGATATGAATGAAACCTGAAAAATATAGACTGAAGCAGTACGGCTTATATGTTTGTGTATGTATCAGTTTTTCTTTTGTTACCTACGTTTTTCAAGATAGGGATAAGTTAACCATTTAGACTGCTGGTTTCTGGTTTTGGGTTGTCAATTGTAATGTGTAGCAATGCTGAAGGTTGTTTCGTAGTTCTAGTAGTTCCAGGAGCATTTACATCTTACCTCTGTAGTTAATATATGGGGCCTGCAATCTACATTGTTTTTGATTGCTCTTGTTTTATATAAGAAATGCAGGTTACCTCCATGGATTAATATTCTTCCTTGGTCTGATTTCCTCTGCCAATATATGGCCAATTGTATTTGTGTTGTCTGCACCCGTGGGTGTGAATCAAGTCTCAGTCCCTGTGCTCTGCTCTGCTGTTGATTTATTACTGAAGGTGTAGGTGGGTGCATGCATGCTTATACTGCTGTGAAAAATGCATTTAAAAAGAGTTGCTGCATGGAAAAGGAAAGAAAGGTCATGTGTATGATGGTTTTATAAAAGAAGGAAATGATGGATGAAGAAAGGTTTTGCAATGGTTGTAAGAGGTATGGTATTTTTATCGAATAAAGATGATTGTTGCTAATTAAGAGGGATTTTCTTTTTTAGGCCATGGGTATATATGTGTGTGTCTTGTGGTTTATTGGATTATATGCCATTTTGTACATGGTGTTTAGTTAATGTCTTCACTCTTCGAATACAATATACTAGTTATCCTTTCTTTATTTTCAATGAAGTGACACTGATCATAATTGAAATAATAGATGAGCATTGTAATGCTATTGGCATATATAGTATGTTGAGATTGAGAAAAAGCATGATCATTTTTATTCATAGTTGAAATAATAGATGAGCATTTAGAAGAAACAAAGTGGGTGCCGTGAAGAAGAGCAACTTTTACATCCGTGTATCGGAAAAAGAAATGGAAGTGAATGTAAATTAGGGGTTGTGAGGATGGAGGCGAATGGGAAGGCCCTTAGCAGGAATGGGGAGAGGATCAACAATAATCTTCTCGTCGGGAAGTAGCTTCTCCCATCTGAACTTTTTGACAATGTTGTGCATGAAAACCAGAATTTCGAGTCTAGCATATTCTTTACCAGGGCACATTCTGGGTCCACCTCCAAAAGGAACGAACGTGTAAGGGGCAGGTCCGCTGCCATTAAACCTTGATGGGTCGAATTTGTCTGGTTCGGGGAAACACTCGGGGTTTCTGTGTGTGGAGTTAGCACCCCAGTACAACTGATCATCAAGACACACACACATATAATTAGGTAATTGAACACATATAATATACATGCATGCATGCATACTTTTACTACTACTATATATGGTTAGGTCGCATGCGCACGAAGACCAAGTAATTACCAACCTTCCATCCCTTTGGAATAGTGAAACCTGCGTAGGTGAAGTCTGTCATGGCCTCTCTGAAGGCTCCTTGTAAGGGAGGAGCAAGCCTCATCACTTCACATGCTACGTTCCATGAATACTTCATCTGTTGTATGTCTTCCCAATTCAGCAGCTCTCCAGCTGCTTTTGCTTTTGCAATTTCCATTTGTTCTGCATGCGATGCGATTATATATATATATGGACTTGTATAACTTATTATTAAGAAATGATAAAATAAAGATAAAAAACTATGGATGCATATATAACTAACTCATTTCATGTCATATATAGTGTATAGACATACATCAATATGTATCATTCATTACCTTCTAACACCTTATTGTAGACTTGAGGCAACTCCGCTAGATACTTGACAGTAAACGTTATGGCAGCGCTGGCTGTGTCGTGGCCTCCAATAAGCAAACCAAGAATCTTATCAGCTATATCCATTTCATTCATGTACTGCCCATTTTCGTCAGTTGCGGTTAGCATGTGTGACAATATATCTTGAGTGGGGGATGCATTATTCTCGGCTAGATCAATCTTCCTTTGTTTGATCATCTTTGTCAGCTCCTTTCTTACCAACTCTGATGCTTTGATCCCTCTGTTAAAGGGGGTCCCTGGAAAATCAATAGGTATTGATATAATCCCTGATGCCAAAACATCGAATGGCTTTGCAAACTTTTCAACTTCCTCTCGATCTTCCATACTCAGAAACAATCGACAGGCTAACCAGAAAGTATACATCTTAGCTAGAGGGAAAACTGTGACCTGCTGTTTGCTGTCCCATTCAAATGCCAAGTGCCTTTGTGCAATAACATCCATGATACTTATGTATCTTTGGAGTGCTTCTGGTTTCAGAAACTGAGGGAGAAGCTTTCTCATTCTCTTGGCTTCCTCCTGCGAGGAGGTTTGCGTAGAGGAAGGGAAGATTTTGTTTACGGAGTTAGGCCACCATGCAGCGACGAGCTTATTCTCATTGGAGAACAAGAACTTGTTCCCCGCTGCCCCGCAAAACACAGCTGCTGGCTCCAAAAGCAACGAGGTCTTGAACACCTTACTGGAGAACTTTTCCATTCGATCAAATATGAATTTCTCCGGATGACCCTTGCGCCCGGTGCTCAGGAATTCTATGCTTTCGCCAATGAGTGGCCAACCGGTACTGCCAGGTGGGAGGTTCTTCCCAGCATTGGAATATTTGTGTTTGTAGATGAGGTATGAGAGTAGTGAAAGAGAGAGAGTGATGAGGACGAAGGTAAAGGGAAGCATGTCCATCTTCTGTTTCTGTTTCTGTTTCCTGTTTAATTATTTGGTTTGGTGGAATTTTAGCTCCCCAGATATTGGTTTATATATGTAATTAGATATAGCGTAACTCCCAGTCCCAGCACAAAGGTTGAAGGAGTGGCATCCTAAGAGAAACAAAAGGGATCCTTAATTTAATTTACATACATATTATTCCATAAATTAACACATTGTAAAAAAATATGAATAGATAGTCACAAGAAATAAAATTTAAAAGCTGTGGAATTCCATTTATTATCAGCTTCTCGGCGCACACCCAACAAACACATTATTATATAGCAATATATGATATCATCGCATGCATTGTGCTTTGCACGGTTAACGTGCACTTTGATGCCAGCATATAGACAAATCAAGGAATGTTTTCTATCTCATCTGGCGTGGTTTCCTAGAAATAAATATACCTCAAAGGTTTGATTGCAATAGTTCCTCCTCCGCCTGGCCGATCGATTGTAACAATTAAACGTTTTTTTTTTCAGTCCAAGGGCAATTGAAGTACACTTTTAAAGCCTCCATTAGATACATACATGCATGTTATATCCCTCTGTTTTGGATCTATCAATTCAAATCCATTAAATTATATGATATATCCCTCCGCTCCGCTTTCTATTGCTATAATAATAGCATGGTCGTTGCATCAAAATCTCCCATTTTACCAATTTATTGTTCTACAACTCCGTCTCTCCACCCATTGCCATTATTTATTCTCTCACCACTACAATCAAAGTAACGCGTTGAGAATGTTCCCTTAGTTGCTCTACATCACAATCTATTGCCATGAACATGAAGCAACAGGACCATCATCATCTTTATATTTGTTACTTTCTTGCTGCACAATTAACCCTCCCATAAAACTATGACAAATTGACAATAATAGGGTGCTAGGAACCCTTCGCTAGTTCTCAACTCCTGTTTCTCGTTCAAGTGATTAGACAACCATTTGGTTGCAAATATCATTTCCCTCAATCAAAATTTTATGTCACATAATAGGAATTAACTCCCCATCCAGCATATCCAAGTTGCCATTTACATAGTCCACAAAAAGTTTGATAGAAGATGGGTGCCGAGAAGTACTTTCGTATTACACTTGGCAACTAATTGGTGAGACATATTGAGATATTTTACCTCGTAGCAGCTCTAGCACTCATGGATGAATGGTAGTTAGTGCTTCTTTGTTTCCTATAAGATGTGTAGACATCATCATATTGACTTGCTTCATTAGGATCAGCTGTTGCCCCAAGTCCCAGTCTTCCTGAGCCAGTGGATCCTGGTTTTCGCTCCACACTTCCATCAGCATAAGTCCCAGTCTCTGGGTCAACCTGTAAGTTCGGGGGTGGAGGGATGCATGCTCCTCCTTTACGAATGGGAGGATCTCTCTCGTACTCATCATCCTCGTCTTGCAAATGAGAATTCCCCAATCCCTCAATTGGGTTAGCCTCTCCAATCTCTTTAAAGAATTTTGACACTCGCTCTAGAATTTCTGATGGGGATACATTGGATGGAGGTATAACTGTTGGGATGTCCAAAGGACTCAAAGGAGAATAGGGCACCCCACTGCCAATCTGCATCTTTTTTACCATCCCAGGAATAAGACCGGGTGGGAACAAAGGATACGGCGGCAGTTTTTCACCAACATCAGCAGGAGGTGCTTGCAATGAATGTGGAGCAGGTTGTTGACTGACTGTTTGACCAGAAGAACTCAAGGGCATGGACCCTGGAAAAGCACCTGCATGAGCAGAACTTGGCATAAATTGTTGGTTTCCTAGGGATGGTGGCATGACAAGGGGCACTTGTCTGTCAGGATGCTCCTGATCTGCTACACTTTGCCTATCAGGCTGCCATTGTTGAGCATTATGGTTTGATATTTGTTGAGTAAAGCCTGCAGGGAAGAAAACTATCATTGGAAAAGTATCCATTGATAACTGTTAAAGCCGGAGTTCAAAAATGAAAAAATTACATCTAAAGCCACACTTGCACTCAGGTCTTAGTACAACTATTGGCTTGCAAAAACTACCAGCATACTTTTCAGGTATCAAGAAGGTTAGTGGAGGCGAAAAAAGCTACCTGCAGGAGCCAGGGAATCTGAAGTAGTAGATATTTCTTTTGGGGGCCCTGGAAAAGAATTTGTTGGTGGTCCACCAACCATCTCACCTTCAAGTGCATAAATAGTATCTTGATCATAAACCTCCTTGGAAGCCCAGAACTGTAGAATTTTCTGCAACCGTGGCTGATTCTCATCTTTATTTTGGGGGTTATGATACACTCTTGCAAGCATGGTCCCCAAAACTGGCTTAAATGCAAGGGCTTCATTATCAAGCTCATTGGGGTTGACCCTCCTCTGCAAACTGCAAGGTAGAATAGCAAAGAGGTCAAGACCTGGCCTAAACTGGAAGATTCAAATCTTCTATTCAAAACTACGTGCAACATACAAAATGAATGTTAGGAGACAAACAACTCATAGACAGGAAGCCAAATGCAAGCAAGCACACAAAGAAATCTACAGGTGCTTACATTAAGAACCAAGTATTCTAGGCTATTCCAGGAAAATAAAAAATTCGTTTCTGCTCAATTCCAATTAAAGAGCCTTTTCTCAAATTAGAAATCCTAGAGGACAGACGGAAAGTAACAACTAGGTATGACCATAGTGCATTAACCAGATGGTTCAAGGTTCATAAACTGGCCCTTAAAGAGGAGATTCAGTTACGGTGCATTGAACTAACGTTTCCAGTTTGGTTTTGGTTAAGGGATGATGGTTATGGTATATTATGGTTAAGGCTTGATTTGGTCATGGTTACAATTCATAAACAGTTGGATAAAAAATGCAATTTTTAAATTACCAAATCTAACTTTACAAACTTATCAGCACTTCATATTCACAATAACTGTATTTGAATCTAGTTGGTGAAATGAAACATACCCTGGCCATAACAATAATGAATCAATGATGAGAATGAAAAAATTATGAGAAACCAGTGGAGCTAACTGTATAATTGAGGTATTGAAACTAGGGGGGAAGGGGAAAAAGGGAAAGAGGGTAGTGTAGTTGTAGTAAAATACCTGTCAAAAAGAATATCATTAGCAAGAAAAATAATGTGGAGCTGCCTCTCGGAATCATCTAGAGAAAAAAGTCTGTCCCTTAGAGCCTCAGCAAGTGGTGGTGCAAAAGGAGATCTTTGCATGAACCAAGTCTTGGCGGCTTTGATAGACTCCTTGGTACCGTTGAGAGTGTTAAGGAGAGTAGTGAGGTCCAAGGCAACATCAGGTGGAAGAGGGGGAGAGAGAGGTTTGAAGGAGTGATCAAAATCAAGGCGAGGGTGAGGGAGAAAGGGATGAGAGTGGGGATGGGGAGGATCATAAAAGGGAGGAAAGGGAGGGTGGTGAAAAGGGGGAGGGGGGAGCAGTGAGG
>CATIWO010631113.1:0-10763 GCA_949673435.1 Macaranga tanarius
CTTATTTAATTGCATGATTATCTTAAAGTGACCGACTCAACATGTTTTCTTCTTACATATTTTTTATGAACTTAATTTTGCATCTTTCAACTTGTTTCACCTTACAATAAATCATTCTTGTTTTTACTTCTAGTGAGAAGGTAAGAAAATGGTAAAGGATGTGGAAGAGAGAGCTTTCTTACTTTCCTTGAACATGGTAATGAAGGTTAGAAAATGATGCAAGGCAATGCAAATTTGATTAGTTGGCTTGTAGTATCACTTCCATCCACTTCTGTACTTTTCTATGCACCAACAATATAACATAATTCCCCGTACCCTGTTCAGTGTCCAAATCCTGATTTTAACAACCCAGAACATAGGTGGAGAATACTGCAGAGGTCATTGATCGAAGCAGTGGCAGATTTGCTTGCACACAATGGGAAGGTAATACATTATGTTCCGTCGTTCATGAACCCAGATCATTATGAATGTGAAAATGCCTACTGATTATTATTGTCTTTGTATAGGTATTTCTACAATCTGATATAGAAGTAGTTGCAGTTAGAATGAAAGAATTATTTTTGAAGTACAGTAGAGGACGGCTTACCCTTCTGAGCAATCATTGCATTTCAAAAATTGATCAAGGAGTGTGGCCGAAGGAGAACCTTTTTGGAGTGATGTCAGATTGGGAACAACATGTAGTAGATCGTGGGGACCCAATGTACAGATTAATGCTTTCCAAAACAACTAATGTTGAATAATATAAAGAGTGAATGGTTTGAGAAGGCTGGATATCACATATCTGTTGCTTTGCAAGATTCTCCTTAATTCCAGATCCTTGTGAAGCATTTCACTTAGCCTACAGTCTCTCAAGAGTTGTAGGCAAGTATTTCTTTCAGGCATATTCTACTTCTTGTCTACAACTGAGATGCCACATTGCTCTTAATGAGACATTGCTCTTAATATTAATTCTTAGGAAAAGAATAGTAATTTAATTACTCAAGTTATTGTCGCACAGTCTTGCGTTACACTAGATATTTTGACAGGATGCATCATGAGATACGGAGGAGAAGCAAGCTTATCATTTCAGAGAATCATCCACACCACTGCATGGAGGAATGATTCCTATAGCATAGCAAGGAATTATTTTGGAACAAACCCTATGAAATTGCTATTCTAGATCCCTCTAGTAGGAAACCTGGTTACTATTTGTCATACATTACCTGCATAAGGAGATTCAGAGAACAGGGGGGTAGAAAAAGAGAGCAATTACTGAGAAAAAGAATGACCAAGAAATTTATTTTTCTTGATTTTTTTCCTTTTTTTTTCCTTATAAAATTGAATAAGAAAGAGCTAATTAGTTCCCTTTCAGCTGATGTTAACCTGGGCCCTGTAACTTTCTGGAGTTAAAATATGCATTAGTCATTTTCTTGTCATTAACCTGATCTATCTGTATTGGCCCTTTCTTTTCTTTTCTGTGGCTATCAAGCATCTACAATGATAAGGGCTAAGCAAACCATTCTTGCCTTTGCAAGTTAGCAATATATTTTCAGCTCATCAAAGAAAATAGACCTGACAGACAAAAACAGAAGTAAACTTGCCAAGCAGGAGCATTAAAAACCTGAACCTGTTCCACCTTTTTTCATCAATAAATGGTATCTCACATTGCAAGATAAAGCCTTTTGTGATTGTTATTATTATTTAGTGTTGTGGTGTTGTGTTTCATATAGTTGGAGATATTTCAGCTCTTGTAATAAAATTTGGCAGCCAAATTTGAAATCAAATTTTTGCTGACAAATTTACCAAACTTCAATGATGAATTTGCTGGTTTTGGAAGACATGTAGATAATATATATATCGATTCATCATCTATTTGAACTTAATTAATAAAGTATTTATCTGAATTCAATTAATAAAGTATCTGTCTCTATATGGCACCTCTATTACTCTGCCTTCTCCAAAGCAAAATCCAATTAGACCAAGCTTCTTTGAAATTCCTGCAGCTAAAATTTCATCTGCCATCCATGTTGCTGCTGTTGCAATGCCCTCTGCAACTCTCTGCGGTTACTATTTTGCTATCCACTGTTCAAGCGCAGTCTTTGGCCAACTCGCATGCCTCATCATCTATGTCATCTTCAACTTTCACAGGTTACAGGAAACTTTACGGGCAACACTCTCTGTAGATGATCTCTGAGGACTCGACTTGAATTTTCTCTGTACATGCACTGAAGTTTTATAGTCAAAATTTGCATACTGACTAAATACATTAACATTGAACTACCAACATTTTGAGAAAGCTCAAATATCAGTTCTCAAAATATAGCATTAAGTAAAATCATCAAAACTGCCAGTAAAAAAGTTTCAATAAGCCCAAACCAAAGAAAGAATCCCATAACAAATATGATCACTGAAACAACTATTTCTATGTCATTAAAAGAATAATATTGCCCCACATAAGAAGAAGTAAATTTGTTAATCATACTGTCATTATGTTTGGGTATGCATGGATTAAGAATTTGGTGCATCTAAGCAATTTTGGAAATGCATATTGTGGAAAAAGACATCATACTCACAGAAGCTATTGAATAGGACATCAAATGTGTAGATTGTAAAAATTGTCATTTTATGATTTGCTAAACTTTGAGCTTCATAGCAGACAATGATGCAAATGCCAAGTTGGTGAAAATCAACTACATAAAAAAAAAAAAATAATCTTTAACATACCATCTTACTGCTATTTTGTTGTGTCGAATCAGAAAAACATAGAATAGAAGAGAAGATAGAGAGTGGAGAAGAATTCTTGACAAAGAAAGATTCGATTTTTAACAGCAATTTATGGGGGAATAAGAAGAAGAAGAAGATAATGAGGAAGAAGAAGAGGATGGTTTTGCTTTGTTTTGTCCCGTAATATTAGTCACTTTGGCGCTGATTGTTACATGTATTGTATCTATCTGATCATAAAAACCAATAAATAGATTTACTTATTTTTATTTTAAATTTTTTTATTGATCTTGTCAAAGAGCAAAAAAAGGTAATGAAGTAAATGTACCGGTAATTGTATTTTTATAACGTTAATGCTACAGACAACAGCGGTCATTAACTTATAATAAGAGGTTAAATATCCACTTGCACTAGTGCAAACATTTGCACTATAGAATGACTCCATATATATTTGTATTTTATCTTTAAATATTTCCTTTTTATCTTCATCTCATTATTTTATATATAAATTTATTTATGTTGTAGTTATAATTTAATTTCAACCTCGAAAATAACTTTAATATTATTAAATTAATATGTTTAAATATTTATTTATTTTGCTATGTGCGAGGTTTTTTGAGAGTGAGATTTCACAAACAAATCTTTATTTATTTACAACTATATGTATCAATGTCTATAATTAAATAAGTATTAATTTAACGGTTCTAATTTTATTTGTATAGATACAAATGTTTGTATTGAATAAGGACTCTAAAAATAATTATTTGATTAGTGATTTTTGCAACTGTGCAAAAGTTTGTATCTACACAAATGGAATTACAACTATTAGATTAATTTTTATTTAATTATAACTATTGATTATCTTGGTGTATCAATACCTGTAAAATATATCAATGGTTATAATTAATTAAATTTTAATCAAACGGTCTTAATTTCAGTTGATTAGTTTATCAAAATTTGCTTGATAAAAAGCACAAAAAAATCCTTCAATTTTTATGGAAAGAGTAAAAATCACTTTTAAATTTAGTGTTGGATCATTAAAGATCATAAACTTAAAAAACGACTCAAAAACATCCGTTTATTTAATATCTACTTAATAATGGGACTATAAAAGGTATAAAGAAAGCTTTTATGTTTTATTTTGATAAAAATAAATGCTAAATATTGTTAAAATGCAAAATTTTCATTTATTTTTATTAATTAATGTTTTTATTTTTAAAATTTTATTTCAAAGACTAAAATCATTCTTAAAATTTTTTTTTGTACTTTTTATAGTACTACAAATTCTAGTATTTAAGCCATTTTCAAAAGTTTATGGATTTCAAAGATCTTAAATTTATGGTGATATTTCCTCTTTTTATAAAAATTAATTTTTTTCTTTTATACATTTATGAGATATAATATATTTATGAATTTCTTAAAAAATTATTATGAGTGTATTACATACAAAGTTAGTTATATGAACATATATACATATATTGTATTTTTATTAGCTAAATATAAAATATTGAAAATATGCCTTATTTATGCAATTGTTGAATATACAAAAAAATCGTCATGTATTTAATTTAACTTCATATATTTATTAGGTTTTTTTTTTTGTTAGTCAAAGCATAAATAGTTAAAGCTTAAAAATATAAATAATACAAAATTTAATAAAAAATCTCTATTTAAGAGAAAAATTTAGGTCTACGTGCATCAACCGTAGAGAATCAAATCCTTTTGTTTTGTTACCAGTTACGAAGTCTTCCCAACTGTCATTCTTCTTCTTTCTTCTATTAGCGTTTACCCTCCCAAATCATAACCAATTCCAATTTAATTTTCCCAAGAAAATCACACATTTTCCCGAGAAAATCAAATTCCCCTCTTCTCTTAGCCCAATGTCCTCCCATCCCTAATTTCACCTCTTAATAGTACGATGAGGTCATGCCATGACCTCTTCTTGAACGAAAATATTACATTCTTCATTAATTCACATATAATAATTAATGGAAGAAGAAAAGAAAAAAACCCTATCTTCAGACCCAACAACAACAAAACACGGAATCGAATCGGAGAAATTGAAATTGATCGAATGGGAAGATTACCAACAAGAAGCTACTAGATTATGGAGTCTTTCCTCTGCACTCAAAGAAGCTGAACAAAGGAAATTAAGTCTTAAGCAAAAGCTCAATTCTTTTATTCAGGTAGGCCTTTTTTGTGTTCTATTCCTTCGAATTGTCTGTTAAGATAGAGTTTCTATATGATTCTTGCATTGAAATAGGGAAATAAATGACTATTGTTAGGGTTTTAGTGTGTTTGTGTGTCAAATATTATGTGTGCAGTGTATGTTTTTGGTGGGCTGCTATTGAATATTAATCTTTGTTTGTTTGTTTGTTTAAAGAATGATAGCAACTGAGGAAAGTATGATCCTTTCTTGATAAATTGCTGGCAAATTTGAATTCATAACATTCTCTATTGAGAAATGAAAATTGAGGGTGATTAAGCTGAATGATTAGTGAAGATATTGTTGAGTTCATTTATTTTTGTGTTTTTAACACTAATCTAGATGATAAATATAGAGGTGAAGTGATTTCTATGATTATGTTTTAGTTGCTCTTTGTCATTCTATCTTTTTTTATGGATTTGTGGGGCCTTAATTGATTAGCCCGCGGATTAGCGGGCGGCAACATGGTGGGCAGGTTGAAGCTGAGTCCTTAAGTCAATTGAATGAGCTTGAGGAAATGCGACAGAAATTGGAGGGTAGAAAGTTGGCAATGGAGATCATTTCTGCACGTACTAAGGTTGCAGCAGAAGATGCTAAAAAGGAGGAGGAGAGGCTTAGTATGGAAGTTAGATCGCTCTTGGTTGCTGGTACAGCCCTTTCTGTAGCTAGCAAGCAACTTCAGGTAATCTTATTTAGTCTCTGTTAAATTTTAAAAGTTGTGGAAAATTCATTTCTGCTATTCAAGAGATAGTGCCTCTCAACTGATTTAAGCTTGAATGGTGCCCGTGAGAAATTGGAAACTTAACAGAAAAATTTATGTTCTTTGGGTGTTTTTGCGTCATGGTTGTCATTTCAGGGCAATTGAAAAGCTTTCTTATCTTGATTATTCATTTTGTCAATCAGAGGTTGGAGCTCAATAGGGTGCATCAATGCAGCTTTTGATTGTAATCCTAAGATACTTAAAATAGAGAATTGTTAAGACAAAATCTTCTGATGTCCTGCTGTTTCTTTGCCAGGCATTTTCAACATAAGAATTTTAGAACTTTGTATCTGTGTTTTTATTCTGTCCAAATGCATCAGCTTTGATAGGTTGTTTCAATTATATGTCTAATCATGTTTCTATAGTTTTCTTTTAGAATCTGTTTGTGTTTTGCAACAAGATCCTTTATTTGGATGATTTTATGTTATTTTAGTACATTGATAGTTTCATATGTGAACTTATATCCATATGTTCATATTTGATTTTTCCTTGAGTAAATTTTGGTGAGTTTTTATTAGTACATTTATTTGGTAGATTTCAAGTACATTATGCCTATTTTACAGGAATCAAAGAGGACGGTTTTGGGAGAGAGAGGTTATGGTCGTCTCAGAAACTCGAACAAGAAGCTAAGAATGAGGCAACAGTACATGGTATCACAAGTTGCATTGCTTTATCCTGTAAAGATATCAGCTGGGCCTTCAGAGGAGCAAGAACTTGAAGCATTTCCAAGCACTAGTAAGGCAGGTAATGTAATAGTAAGTTGTGATTGAATGGAATGTCTATACCTCATTGTTTCAATCTTACATGCAAAATAAGAAGTTCATAATCAAGGCAATGATCATAATTCCTTTCTCTTTTGAATTTCCTATATGGATGCCTTTTTTAGTTGTTTCAAGCATTTATTTACATTTTGAATTGTGTGGTTTTACTCTTAGTTGGCATGCTCTGGTTCCCTTTTCACTTTTGTTGAATCATGAATGTATAGAGCTGTCAAACTATTTTATAACTTATATCTACTCTTATACATTGTCATGTGGACAATTGGATCTGCTCCTAGTTGACATGATTAAGGTTTTCGAAACAGGTTCCCTTTTCACGTGTTAAGTTCAATGTATAGAGCTGTCTAACTACTTCATAATTTATAAATACCCTTGTTTATTGTTATGTGGACAAGTATGCACGTTTTTTTGGAATTGCAAAGAACTTCCTGAACTCTTTTTACATTCTTTGATTACTTCTATTGTAGTCGTTTGTTTGTGGGTGCTTCAGACTAATCTGGGTCTGCATGACTACAAATAAATTGTGTGATAGAGAATTATCTTCTAATTGCATTAATGTTGCTTTGGCTTCTATAATGGGCATGTATGTAAGGACTGCCTGGCAGCTTTTCAGTTCTTATTGGAAATCCCATCATTTTTTTAGACATTATGTTCAGAACTATTTATTAATTTATACTTCCTGTTCCCTATTTATTTCTGTACTTTTCTATCTATTTAACTGAATAGTTGTATTTCCTGGTAGTTATTTCTTAATTTTCCTTCCTTGCGTCAAATAGGCAATTCTGCTGGGTCTAAACCCACCAATCAAGGATCTCTAACAATTTTAGGGCTTCATTTGACAATGCTTCCTTTCACAAAGATGAGCTTTTTCACCGATAAGAAGGAGATCCAGAAGACTGCAACTGCGCTGGGATATATTGCCCATGTGAGTGTTCTCTTTTCTCAACATATACAATGTTATCGGTTAATACATCCTTGCCAATTGTTTTCTGTTGCATGCATAATTAGATCATCATCCTCTAGAATTTTGTCACCAATTCATTCTGTCTTTTCAAGATTTTGAAGAAAATAGATGTTTCTTTAAAAGATTAGCATACACATGATTTCAGGGAAATCATTTAGTTGCTAAACTTAGCTAGTCTACTCATTGCTTTTTTTTTTTTTTTGGTTTTCAGGCTGTTTCACTGATTGCATCTTACTTAGAAGTTCCTTTGCGATACCCTGTGCGTTTAGGTGGCTCTCGATCGTATATTAGTGATCATGCACCATCAATAGAGCCTACATTATCCGATTTATCATTGAATGCATCATCGTCCACTAACATGAAGCCTGTTGAGTTTCCCCTCTTTTTGGAAGGCCAAGATACAACTCGAGCAGCTTATGCTGTATTCCTATTAAACAAGGTAACTTGTTGTCTGCCTTCCCTTTTTCTTGTCTAGATCTACATCTAGTATTGCATTTTACATTATTTTAATGTAAATCTGTCCCAAACTGTTTGTTTTTATCAAGTCTGTTTCATAATTTTCTTATATCAAATTCTGTTTGACAATATTTTAGAAATTAATGTTGTTCTTAATTTTGCAATTCTCCACCAGAGGGTGGCAGCGATTTGGTATTTGAACTCCACCAACATCTATAATTTTTTCACCTTGTTCCTCTTTTCTGTTAAATTTTTTGGTGGAGGGCAGAGTTTGGTTACCTGGGGGCTGAGGAGAAGGCTTGTTTGTTGGCTTATGCTTCTGGCCTCATAAGTTATTATATTATTCATATTATTTTGCTGATTTGATCCGCTAACTAATGATAGAAATACCTGTGGAGTATGTTGTAGGATTTGGAGCAGCTTTTGAATTATATTGGAGTTAAGAGTTTAGGACCACGCCATGTACTGGCTAATTTGAAAGAGCTTACAAGGACAATTCAATCTGCAGAATTTTTAGAAACATAAATCTGCTTCTTATTTGTAAATGAACATATTTTTTTTAGAAACATAATTTGATGAGGCATTTAGCAACTTCTTTGTAAATGAATTACTTGAATTCATACAAAGGTGCAATTTTTTTTAATGCAGCACCTTGCCATAGATACTTGTCAATTCTTACAATGGAATGATAGAAGCCATGGTTGATGTGGATTCTTTTTCTTTTCTTTTTGAAGTTCTAGAGCCCAATATAGCCTTTGTAGTTATCATTTTGCAAAAAAAGGTCGATGGGAATAAAATCCTAACGTTGAATTGGTATATGATTTTGTAGGCTTGTTGCTTAGCCTACATCTGATGGCATGCTTCACTTTCCAATAAACTGAAAAAAGGGAAATTTTGTAATTAATGGATTATACAATTTAGAATATAATTCATATTTTATGTATCATGCTCTTAAAAGTGCTTGCCTTCCAATAATGAATGTCCTTCAACAGTTTGGTGTTATGCTATTTACTATAATAAGTTGCGAGGAAATTTTATATTGTTGTTACGGGGGGCATTCTGGAGGTGGTGTAGGAAACCTTTTCCTGTCAGTGCAGTAGTCGTATGTCATAAACTTCTTTTTAATAGTTTGATACACTCTTTGTTGCCTGGGATTTAACTGCCAGTACTGTTGTCTATTCCACCAAAGCTTATTAGAGTAGCAATGATTCATGTTGGAACCACTGGCAGGGCATCCATTGATGCCGAAGCTCCGAAAGCTGGCTATAAATGGTGCATAGGACCAATTAATCTTTGTCTGGCCTCCATCTGTTGCCCAGCTATCTCCATTCCATATACTTGATATTATTCGCAGAGGTTGTGATGGAAATCCAACTCCTAAATTGTGTTTGTTCTTGAAAACTCGGATGGGGAAATTATCGACAAAAAACCTGCAAACGTCCCACAAATTTGGATACCAAATGTACCAGACCTGGTTTAGAACAAAAAGAAAAAATGTCTGCAATTGCAAGCCAAGAAATGTTGTCTTACACTATTTGAAATCGGTTCCAAAGAATCCTGTAGCTATGATGTTTTGATGTAGGATCAAACCATAGTCGAATTCTTTGCTCTCTGTCTCCTTTACCATCTGCAATTACATTAGTCTGAAGGTACTTGGGTTTCCCATCATTATTGCCCAAGAACTCAAAGTCCAACTCATCATGATGATCTGGCGATACTGAAGACAACTGCAAACAATGTTCCAAGCACGTCAAATGTGATCTATACCAAAAACATTACATGGGATTTTCAGAACATAACAAGTTTTTGAGTTGCAAATGCCAATCTTACATAGAAAGCTGTAACAACTCCTCCAGAATTACTTCCAGGCAGCTTGATGTTGAGATGAAAGAAACCTGAGCCATATGTATTCTTGGATTGGAAAGCTGACCCTGTTTTTACCATGAAGAAAATATTATTACTTGATGCTATATAATATATATATACGCCATAGTTTTAATCACATGAAAATACAGACAAGAAACAGAAAACAGACCAGATGACTGGTCAAGGGAGATCTGAACAGCACTGCCTTGGCTATTGGACCAAGTGTTACCCCATAAGAAATTGTAGTTGTCATAAAAGCTTGGACCACTATGCTTGCTGCAGATAACACTTGGCTTAACTAACACTAACAGTACTATTATCAAACTCAGTTTATAAAACTTCATCTTATCAAGCTTCTCTTCAATTCTTCTACCTCTTCACTGCACCCCTTCTCTTTCTTGATGTTAATACATATAGATAACATGGGTTTCAAGAAAACAAGAGACATGCAATGTGTGACTCGGAAATTGTTTCCAACACACATGGGACAGTTAGTGTTTGCAATATTTCGTGCCGGAAATAAAGAGGTACAAATATCATCAAGCCAATGCTATTTGCATTCAGAGTCATTATACATTTATTCTATAACCACTAGAGTTGCTCAAGATAATAGTTGGGTGTGTGTTCACTATTTTATTACCCCCAAGTTCAGTTGGGAGCTTATCCCAAGTTGTTGGCATATTCTTTTCTTCGGTTAATGTGCTTGCCTAGGGGCCAGTTAGAGTTTATAAGAGAAAAAAAATTAAAAATTTGACTTTTTTTTTTTAATTACGTACGAGTGAATTTGACACTCGTAACGTTACTAGTGAAAGAAATAAAAATTAAGTTTCTAATTGGCGGAGTAAATCATCTTATTGTTAATTAAATTTTATTTACAAGTGTTCTCTCTTCAGAACCTTGTCGCCAGGTAATTGTTATTTTTGTGAGATATATTTTTGGAAAGGATAAAGATCCTTGACGCGTGGAGAGACAGCTACAGTGCTGTCTCTCTGCGTGTCAAATTACCTTATTGTCCCTCGGAATAAAAAAAAT
>CATIWO010631168.1:0-10316 GCA_949673435.1 Macaranga tanarius
TTTGCAGGTGGTAAGTATTTGTTGAAGAAGGCTGTGTAAAGCTCATGTCAAGTGTTGATGGAGTTGGGTGGCAGATTTATAAACTATCTCTTTGCTCTATCCATAAGAGAAAATGAAAACATAATCAACCGGATTGCATCAGGCTGTACTCCATTCATCTTGAAGGTAGAACAATACTCTAAGAATCGAGACATATGACCAAATGGATCCTCGTATGGAAGCCTATTGAATGGTGAATTTTAGATCATTTGAATCATTGTCGGCTTGATTTCAAAGTTGTTTGCTACAACCGCCGGCCTTACAATTGGTGTTTGGTCACCTTGCACATTAGAACTCACAAAATCTCGCATGGTCCTCTGGCGATTCTAAGGATTCTGAAGAACTTGTTATCTCGGTGGGTCATTCCTTTCATCGTCCCCTATATTCATTTTCCTTGGTAATTGTTATTTCTTTTTCTGTCGAACTGTCTTCTCTAGCTCCAAATCAAGTAGTATTAACAAAAGTCCCTGTTTGCTTGCACTTTATATGATGTGCATAAATGAACACAAATTCCTGCAATACTACAAATACAAAATAGAATTAAAAATAACGTCTAAATCAAGTAATACAATTTTCTTAACAATATTAATTTTGTCAATCCCCAGCAACGGCGCCAGAAACTTGATGAGTACAAATCTACAAGCGTACAGAATCATAACAAGTAGTAATAAAAATATCATCCCACAAAGATTGTAAATTGAATACTGATATAATCACTATGTTTGTTTATTTAGACACCGAAATAGAGTTTGAATTCTCAAAGAACTAAACTAAATCAAAATAAAGAAAATTAAAATTTAATCAAATTTAAAAGCTGGGATTCTTATTCTCAATTTTGACCATTTCTTAAGATTGATTAACGAACTAGGTCTACGTTAATCCTAATTCATTTTGAAGGGATCTTAAAAACCATAGATCTTTCTCTCAAATAAACCTATGATTACTTGAAAATTAATTAACACTAAGTTTACCGGCTCTCACCAACCTAATGTCTATTAAATCCAATTTTAAAACACAACCTTTAATTAATATTAACCACTTAACTATCTCTCAACTAATTAAGCAATTAATAGGTTATTGCCTAATCCTACAGAACTTATTTCTCAATCAAGCTCTATAGTATTAATTCAATCTTAGGGTGATCAGACCTAAAATGACATTAAGCACAACAATAACTAATGAATTAAAACTAACAACCTAATATTAATCACAATAGGTATATAATCAAATCGAAATAAGAATCCTAAAAAGAAATCTAGCCACTCATATTAAAAAGAAAGGAAAGAGATGAAGAAATGAAGAAAATAAATCCAATCATGATAAATAATAAGAAAATTTAATAAGGAATCCCCCTTCATAAAGGTGTAGAGAATACTTATTTTTCACAATCTTCAAATCAAATCCCTATTCTAATATGAACAAAGCATAAAACTAAAAATGTTCTAAAATAAAAGAAAAAACAATAGAAAATCCTAGAACAACCTTAAATGAAAAATAAATAGTTCTATTTATAGACCTAGTTACCCAGTGAGAAAGGTCATCTAAAACCTTTTAAACTCTATCTAATCTAGAGCTTAAAGATAAGCTCATTTCTATCCAAACTTCAGCTTAAAAACTACTTTTGATTGGCTGCCACATCAACATGTGCGGGTGCGTGGGAAAGTGACACAGTCATATAGCATTTCAGTCCTAAATTACCCAGAGACAGACACGAGTATGAAAGAATATGGCATGGTCGTGCAACCCTATACCCTACTTTCTTCAGGGCTCAGGCACGACCATACACCTCTGATGCGATGATAACCTTCAAATTTGATCTCCCAATCTTATCTTATCTTCATTTAATATCTCCATCCTCTCCCAAATGCATCTATAACTAAAAAATAAACAAAAATTAACTATTTAACATAAAAATAACTAAATACTAAATAAGTAAAATAAAATAACAAAATTAACTAAAGTAACTAAAAACTAATTAAACATGCAACTACTAAACCTAATATGCATAAAATAAAGTGCTCAAATTAGACATTTTTCATACTTATTAGTTATAAATAAAAGCCGCTTGAGCTTTGGTAACTTTCATTTAGAAAGAGGAATTACAATTTATTTTAAGGTACCATTGTAGAGGGGGTTACCAGGATTCACTTATTGCATCTACTATTGGAACTTTGGAATTTCTATTTTTTATGTTTGCTTCTTGTACCTCACCCTAAAGATTAATGAATTTTTGAACAACCACCCTCAGATTAGGGATTTGATTTTGAAAACTCTCTAAGTTTTTATGCTTCAATAAATTATAGCCACCAAACTTAAAAATTGTGTTTGATCTCTCTGTTACATCATTTGTTAAACTGCCATCCACCAATGAGCAAAAAATTGAAAACTATGACTATAAAGAATATAGTTTAGAGGACTAGTGGACTATACTAATCTTGATTTCCTATAGTGGAATAGTATATGTTTGATTATTTCTTCTAGGGCACTATATAGAGAACAAGTTGGATCAGATGCAATACTTCTTTGTACTATATTGGATTGCACTGTAATAGAATTATGAGCACACATCCAAATGAAATTTTTAATTTTTAGGGGACCTGTATAGACCAAATAGAGCTTTAAAAGCTCTGGTTAGTAACAAATGAAGTATTTGAGGTAATGGAATTGAGTGATTCAGTTTGTTGCTGTTTTAGAATTTAGTACCCAAACTTAACTGAATAGAAACCCCTCTTATTATGGTGCCAAGTTAATGTATCTTTAACTCCTCTATTAATTAATGGGATCTAGTTAATGGCTTGAATTTCAAGGGTAGTAAAGAGCAAAGAAAGAGTTTGTTGATTTCAACTTCTAGAGGATGGATTTATAATATCCATAACTAACCAAAAGTTGCAATTGGAAGGAGGTTCAAACTGAATCTTGAAGTTTGGAAGAACCCATTTATCCTCCCAAATGCTTATATTATCCCCTGAAGATAAATTCCATTTGCTCCCATTAAAAATTAAATCTCTTTATTCAAGGATGTTGTGCCAAATCTAGGAGGGCCTATAACCTTTTATTGCAGTGGCAAAAGAAAAGTGGGGCAAGTAAATGCTTTTTAGAAGCTTAACACAAATGGTGTTAGGATCTTTCAAAAGTTTCTAGCTCTGCTTGGCTAGTATGGAGATATCAAGCTTATTTTAGGTTAGTTTTTTCTAAGAGATCTAATGCATTTTTCTCTTAGTTATGTCCTAACTCCACCAAAAGTTTGCCACCATAGCCTCTATTTTACGAAGCACTTATTGAAGAAGTTTGAATATTGACATCACATATGTAGGAACTACCTGAATGACTACTTTTACCATAATTTCTCTTTCAGCTTATGATAAAAGCTTTAATTTTTAGTTCTGAACTTTTTTGTAAAATTCTTTGAAAGATAAAATCACACAATTATGCTTTTGACTAACCCTACATAGTAGGAATACTAAGATATTTATGAACAGAATAAGATTCAGACATCTCCAGGATTAAAAGTATAATAGGTTTTACCTTAGGAACAATAATGTAACTGAAAAGGATATTTGATTTTTCAAGATTGATTTTTTGGCTAGAGGTTTGGGAGTATTCTAAAAGGATTCCTTTCAATCTTCTTACTTCAATTATTGTAGCTTTTCCAAATAAAATTGTATCATCGGTAAAAAGAATGTGTGTGAGTGGTTAACTGTGTCTAGAAACTTTATATCCTATTAGATTGCCTTTTTCAACATTTATGGAGATTATTCTTGATAGAACATCAGTAACTAGGATAAACAAATACGAGGATAGAGGATCTTTTTGCTTTAATCCCATCTCAGGTTTGAAATATTTAAGAGCCAAACCATTAAAAATAATAAAATATTGAATAGACCTAACACATACATTTACCATTTTTATCCATTTATCATCAAAGCTCAAAGAAGCTAACATAAATTCAAGAAATACCCAACTAACTCGATTATAAGCTTTTTTTATGTCTAACTTAACTGGCATATTTCCAAATTTGCCATTTTGCTTGTTTCAAACTATGAATAGCCTCTTGAGTGATAATTATGTTATTTTGTATGCTACATCCAAGGTATGAATGTAGATTGGAATGGAGTAATTATGTGAGGCATCCACTTCTTTAATCTATTTGCCATGACTTTAGACATAATTTTATAAAGGAAATCATAATAGCTAATTGGTCTGTACTCTTCAAAAATTTTAGGATTTTTTATTTTCAAAACCAAAGTAGTGGCAGTTCTATTCAAAGCAAAAGTAAGAAATTGATTTGATAAGAAATTTATGACTAATTTGGTTACATTTTTGACAAGCTGCCAATTTTATTAAAAAACACACTTGGAGAGACATCAAATCCTATGGCTTTTAATCTACTTAACTCAAACATTTCTTGTTTAACTTTAAATTATGAGACAAGTGCAAGAAGTGTTAAGTTTATTTTTATGGATATTAATTTTGGAATGCTTTGTATGACTATTTGATTGATCACATTTCTTTCTTTTTTGTAAAATCTCAGAGCTTCTCATTCAAATCTCTGTTCATTAGATATTCAGTTGCCTTCTTCATTTCTTATTTATAAAACTTGATTACGTTGGCATCGTTGGATTGCTGTAAGATGGAAAAACCTTATATTTTTATCCTCTACCATAAGCCAGTCAATTCTTGGCTTTTGTTGCCAATAAAGATCCTCTCTCATCCATAGTTCTTTGATTTGATTTTGCGGTACCATTTCTACTTCTTTATCCTTTTTAGTGAGTTCCCCCTCAAATAATTTATTCAGTTGTTCCTTACACCTTTGTTTTTTTAAGGTTATTGCCAAATCTATGTTTGCTCCAATTTCTCAAAGCCCGAGTGTAGTAAACAAACTTTTGAGTGATGGGAAGATTAGAGTTTGTGTTGTTACGATTCCAAGCTCTTGAAATTACATTAGCACATTCTACCTCTCTCAACGATTTTGTTTCAAATTTGAAAGATTTTTTTCACCATTTTAGATCTTGTTTGCAGTTTGAGTATCAATGGCATGAGATCTAAACCTAAGAATTCCCTATGTATAACATGTACATATTTATAAAGTAATCACCATTCTACATTTGCCATAGCCTTATCAAGTCTGGTAGCTATTATTTTTTATCCATTTATTTTATTATGCCAAGTAAATCTACCTCCTTTAAATTCTAGATCCACTATACCATATGCATCCATAAACTCCTTGAATCTAGTTGATTGAGACCAAACAAAAGAGTTACCTCTAAATTTTTCACCTGGGTCAGTATAAGCATCAAAATCTCCAATCATCAACCATGGGTTTTGTCATTGGGTGTTTAAAGCTTCAATTTCTTCCTAAATTCATGTTCTTTAACTATGATTTGGATGCTCATATACCCATGTAAAGTGCCAGGTATTTGATTCATGTAGAATTGCATCTATAAAGTATTGAGTCTTGTGAAGAACTTGTATATTCCACCCTTCTTTCCACCAAAGTGCTAGCCCCCCTCTTTCCCAACTAGATCTACATATTCTCCTCTATTAAAATCCAATCTTTTTTGTAAGTAGTTCCATGAGAAAATACACATATCCAGATTGTTATGCAAAACAAAAAAGAAAAACTAAAGCAAGGTCCGAGGACTAAGAAAAAAAGACTGGACAGAGACCATACTGATTCACGGTACACTATAGATCTACTCTACAATGGTTATAAAAACTAAGTTTCAGATAGAACACCTATTTGTATGCATTTACACATACTCCACAACTAAATACATATATACTCTTATAGTTACTTCCTCTGTTTTGAAATAAATAAATTTTTTGCCAATGAGGGAGTACTTAAGTGATAACTCATTTTCAAAGGCATCTTGAGGTGTAAGGTTCAAATTATGTCGTTGTTAATTTAGATAGGAAGGACTATCCCATATTGTGCAGTTCATCAATATTTAAGTCATATAACATTCCTATTAACCAAAAAAAATTTAGATAAAAATTCACTTTTTAAAAAATAAATGTAAATTTTAAATGTATCCCTATTTAAAAGTTTTTAATTAATTTTTTTTAAAAAAGGAATAATTTTAAAAGTTTAATAATCCATTTTATTTTAAATTATCCATTTTAAGTGATTTATAAAACAAAGAAAATAATTTTAAAAAAAGTTTGAATGCAAGTGTGGAAGCAAGTAATTAAAAAGATGTATCTTCATAATCAACCATCATTAACATCAGCTAACATAAAACTATTTTCATTTAAATGACATTTTGAATTCAAAATCATATTATATGTATTAAATTAATTATTAAAAATTTTTATTATTTTTATAAATTTACGTAAATTAAACTAAATTAATAAAAAAAAATTTTGAGTTTAGAACACTTGTGATTAGAAAAAAAAAAAAAAAAGATCTGGCTGGTGCATGATCCTTGCTTAAGCTGACAAAATGAATTGTGATTTTCCCAAATCAGCCAATTCGTTTGCCTTCCCAAATCAAATGATGTGTAACTTTTTCAACATGTGTGTGGATCGATCTCAATAATGAAACTCTTAGAAAAATGTTAAAAACTCTTAGTTTGACTGACCAATACTTTGCAAGTCACATGTTCGCAAGCCAAATAATTGTTGGATTGTAAGCTATCTAATGTCAATTTTATTTGACCAATATATAACATAAAGTCTTTCTGTATACTCAAAATTATAATTGGTGGCTTAATATATAAAGTCTTGAACTCAATAACATCCCACGTGTTTCCCAACACAAGTCATTGATTTCCAAATTATTGGTACGTTGAACTATGTTGAAGATGTGAATAAAATTTACATTTCCAAATAAGAGTTCAAATAACATATAAAAATATAACAAATACAAATATAAAGTAAATTTTAATTTATATTATATAAACTCGATCTCATTTATTAGTTTCAAAGTACGAGGATCTACTAATATTTAAGATTTGAAAAAATTTTACAGCTTAATTGCTAACTTGTTTTTTTTTAAAAAAAAAAAAAAACAGAAAAAGAAAATTTTCTCTATGTTTTAAATTTTAATGTGTTTAGTTTGTCACAATTTAAGAAAAACTACAAAATGATGTCGGCAATTTGCAAATGAAAAAATAATTATGAATGAATGAGACTTTATAATGGCAAGATTCATGGAATTTCTTCTCATGGGCAAATAATCTATTGATACTTGATGGGTGACTGTACATCTCATTTTGCATCAGTTCAACCACTTTGACATTTAATTTCTTCTCTTTTTTCTTTGTTTTTAGTCTCTTCAATTAGTCCATGAGGCTTGCCTGTTGTTAATTAGTACCTTCGCACACTACCTCCATGTGTCAACGAACTAGTAGAAAAAAAAAAAAAAAAAAAAGAACATTTAGTAGTTTATTTAAATTCTTTTTTATGGCTTATTTTGATATTACATTAATTCAGAGTTTGTTTACTAGTATTCAAGACAATTAAAGAAAAAAAAAAAAAAAAGCAAACAAAAGCCAACTCATGTAATTTTGTACTATAATTTGAAGCACTATGGTATTAGTTTCATCCTTGCTACCAAATGCATGCTTAAAACATCCGTATTGAATTTATTATATGATTATGTTATCCATTTTTTAGTACAATGGAAAAGATTTATCTAACAAAAATTATATTATTTCACTTTAATTAGTAAAATTGATAAGTAATTAGTTGTTGTACATTGTATTTAGCATTATCATTTAATATTATTTTATCATAAAATTTTGAAATTCCTTTATTTACTAATATTGTACATTTTATTAATTTTTATAATAAAATTATTCTCAAAAGATAGATCTAAAAAAATATTGAAAAAAAAAGGTGGAGAAGAAGTTCAAAAAGAAATCTGTCAATTTCAAAGTTCACATTTAGAAGGGGAAAAAAATGGAGAAAAAAAAAAAGAAGCCTTTGCTTGTCACAATTTGCTAAAGTAAAAGTAGCTGTTATTTTTGTTTTTATTTTTATTTTTCTAGCTGGGTATTGGCTGTAACCCAACAAACGAAAACTCTCAATTTCCATGATTACTTGCCCCAAAAGAAAAAGAAAATATCAAAGTATGAAATATGTGTTCAAATGATTAAGTTTCACCTCTCATATCATTATATCATATCTAAACAAAATTTATTTTTCTTGGTTTCCTTTTTCCACCACCTGATGACCAGCCGCCACCACCACCAGCAGCAGCTAGCACAAGTGGGTCAAAACTCCAGGGCCGACATGATAAACTTTAGTTTTGCACGCGCATGCATCTTCAATTTTATTATTATTATTATTATTTATAGAGAAAGATTTGGAGCCATAGAAAAATTAGATGGTTAGGCAGCTATGATGCACAGACACCTCTACAAAGAGCTGTGTCCCGTGTCGGAAACGTTTCGGATACCGAAATGTTTCAGAAACTTGTCGAAAATGTTTCGGGGCCGTTTCTACAAATAAGATAAAGTTTAAGGATCTTTTTTTGTAAAAAAGAAAAAAAATACCCGTGTATGCTCTAATCCCACAATCTTAATTCATTCTCCCCACAATCTTAAAATTGATGTGTAGAAAATTTTAGATGGATAATTGTTTATTTATAATTATTGAGAAATTATATATTATTAAAGGTATTATTAACTTATTATTTTATTTATAAATATAGGATAAAATGAACATTTGTAAAAGAATTTTTTTGTATTTATAAATATTATTATCATATTTTTGGACATATTTCACAATTATTTTTATGATAAAAAAATATTATTAACAATGAAAAATATACTTTTAAATTGAATTTAATTTATAATTTATATAAATTAAATTTTATAATTTTTTATATTTATAAATTTTAAATTTTATAATTTTTTATATTTATAAATTTACCCCTATATTTTTAAAATTTATACATTAACTCTTATATTTTTAATATTTATAAATTAATCTCGCTATCCCATTTCTTATATTTTTTAAAAAAGTTGTTTCTCCATTTTTCATTTCCTCGTCCGTGCTAGCTAGGTTAGGCTTACAACTCATAATTTATATGTAACGTTTTTATAACATACCATGTTCGAATATGTATATATATATATAAAAGTTTTATAACATACCCCACCCCGACGCCATAAGGTGTCGTAATCATTTTTGGGGCTAACTCCACCAACCCACCACACAAAACACAACTTGACTTGAAATTTTGATTAAGAGGTCTTTTTCATGGTCACCAAAACTCATATACTCTTCTGATCTTCTTCTTACATGTCTTTACTCTTTCTTTTGGGAGTCTTCTTTGTCTTTTTTTGCTATATGGTCAATAAATGATACCTAATTAATTAATGGGTTGGGGCTTAGAATTGAGTACGTAATTTAAATTGTTGATTACTTCTTCTTCTCTATATCTTTCAAAATCTAACTTGACCTAAGTTGAGGTCTCAAAACATGGAATATGAATGAGAAAGAAAAATTACAATCCATAGTCAAATTTATGATTTTTTTTTTTTCAAAATTAAAGTTCATATCAATACTACTGAAAAGAACTATTAAAATTTAAGTCTCCCTATTGATTTTGAGATTTTTTTTTTTTTTTTTTGAGTGTTGGGTGAAAATTTTAAAAGGAAAGGAAAAAGTATGGATAAATACTCTATGATTTAAATATTAATTATTAAGTATTTATGATTTTATTTTGGTATCACTTAGTTGGACAAAAGGTCATGTAGGCCCTTTAACTTGTGTGTGCTACCCAAATAGGCCCGATTTCAACTTTTTTAACAAATGAGCCCTTCAACTTGCGAAAAAAAGTCCAATTGGCCCCTTTGATAATAATTAGCTCCCTATTGTTTGACAGACTGCAGAAAAACCCCTAACACATTTACATATACTTCTCTAATATTTTTAAATTTTAACAAATTAGTCCATATTTTAGTAAAAAAATTATAAATTTAATATTTAAAATATAATTTATTTATAGTTTGTAAAACTTAAAAATTAAATAATATATTATATTAATATAAAATTTAATTATTCACCAATAATATTAGTAGTTTTAAGAAATTAAATTTTTGTTTATTTATAAATTTATTTTAGTTTTTAAAATTATACATAACAGTTAAATTTATCTATATTTTGAATAGATAAATGTACAATTTAATATGTATATTAATATATTATTAACTTCTATAACTTTAAATAATAAACTAACAATAAATATAACAATAAACTAAATCTATTATTATTATTATTATTATTATTATTATTATTATTATTATTATTATTATTATTATTATTAT
>CATIWO010631415.1:0-18306 GCA_949673435.1 Macaranga tanarius
ATAATAATAATAATAATAATAATAATAATAATAATAATAATAATAATAATAATAATAATAATAATGATAATAATAATAATGATAATAAAAATAATGTTTTTAAAAAAATTCAAAATAAAAAAAATATGTTGGTCCGCCACTTCAAGTGGCGGACCAACAAAAAAAGCTATTAATGGCGGACCAATAATAATAAAAAAAAAAGTAACTCAGTCCGCCAGTCTGACTGGCGGACTGCTCAGTCTGATTGGCGGAGTGCTCAGTCCGCCAGTTTGACTGGCGAACTTGACTTCCTCTCTGTCAGCTCACCCAAAATCACCCTAATTTGGGAATAACGTTTCTAATCTATCCTAAAATGGGAATTATTTTTCAAACTACCCTAAAATGAGAATAAATTTTATTTTTTACCCCAAAATGGTAAAAAGCCCCTAACTAATGCTCCAGCCGCATTTATGTCCTTGATGAATAAGATGTTCCAACGGTACATGGATTAGTTTATAATTATTTTTATCGATGATATTTTGATTTACTCACCAAGTCGAGAGGAGTATGAGCAACATCTTCAAATAACTTTACATATATTGTGGGAGAAGTAGTTATATGCTAAATTTTCCAGGTGTGAGTTATGGATGAAAGAAATAGCTTTTCTGGGACATGTGATCTCAGAGAATGGTGTACAACCGGATCAATCTAAAATTAAAGCAGTGATGGAGTAGGAACCATCTTGGAGTGTGACTGAGGTTCGAAGTTTTCTGGGATTAGTGGGATATTATCGGAGGTTTGTGAAGAATTTTTCTATGATTGCGAGATGATAAAGCAAAATATTCCTATATATTTTTATAATAAATTCCTATTCTTGTGCTTAATTGGTAAAATAAATATTTGATTTAATTCCTATTTGATCTTTTGGTAGGAAATCATGCTAATATGGAAAAAGGAACTAAAATTGAAATTTTAAAGTCAAGAATTAAAGCAGAAAGTCAAAGTACAATCTGTGCTATATTTTCAACAGAAAATCGAACTTAGGCGTGTCCACGGACGCTTGCACGGAAATTGTGTAGTGCAGATTTTTTAGGGGCTACTGTTTTTTGGAAATTATTTTGGCAGCAAATTCGGCCTATGAAAAGTTCCTAGTCTAGTTGATTATCTTTTAGGTTAGATCTTTATAAAAAGAGAGGTTTTTGTGTATCATTCAATCATTCAACCTTATATTTTTTAGTCATCTTTATTTTTAATTTCCATGAGTGGCTAAATTTTCTTTTCAAGGATATTAAGGTATGATTCATGAATAAATTGTGAGAATTTATTTTCATTTTTTTCTCTTCTCAAATATCTGAATGTTTTCTATGCTTAATGTTATTTTGTTCAATTAAGATTATAAACATCTGATTTTGATTGAATGAATATTGCTAGTTAAATCTGTAAATCCGTAATTGTTTATTTGATTTAGCAAAGTGGCAAATCTACACACTTATTGAATTGAATCCTTAAGGCTAGTGTGGGTGAATTTATTTGGTCCAATTTAAATAATCGAGCTTGTGTATTATTGATTGGAATTGGTGGCTTTTCTAATTCTTAATGCTATTTCTCAATTAAATCCTATGAGCTTGTTTAGTGGTTATTGAGAAATAAAATTTATTAGATGATCTTATCTCTTTTAAATTATTAATAAGGAAGAGCAGAATACTAGAGCTTGTTAGTGTTCATAACCAATTTATTTGAAGAAGTAGAAATTTATCTATTTGTATTCAATGATCAATTTGAATGAATCATAACCAAGATATTCCTTGACTAGAAGTTTTTAATATTTGATTTACCCTTTTTAATTTTCTACTTTATGATTTATTTGTTTTAATTTTATTTTATTTTTCCATAAATAAAAATCCCCTTTTTATTTCTTGTTTTAAAAGTAAAATTTAGATTTAATAATTTGACCAATCTCTTGGGAAATGACTCTACTCAACCCTTACTACAAATCTTTATTTTTTTTAGAGTAAAATTTTATTTTTGTTGGATTCGACACCTACCACGAGACCATTGACCAATTTGTTGAGGAAGAACATACCTTTTCAATGGATAAAGAAATGTCAAAGTAGTTTTGAAGAGTTAAAGAAGACACTTACTACCGCTCCTATTTTGGCATTACCAACTGAAGAGGGAGGTTTTATAGTTTACACAGATGCTTATAAGCAAGGATTAGGATGTGTGTTAATGCAAAATAGAAAGGTGATAGTGTATGCTTCGAGGCAACTACAAAACCATGAAGTTAACTATCCTATGCACGATTTGGAGATGGCTACAATTGTACATGCCTTGAAGATCTGGAGGCATTACCTTTATAGTGAGACATTTTAGATATATACTGATCACAAGAGTTTGAAGTACATTCCTACACAAAAGGAATTGAATGTGAGGCAGCGAAGGTGGATGGAATTATTAAAAGACTATGACTGTACCATTAACTACCATCCAGGTAAGGCAAATGTGGTAGCGGATACTTTGAGTCGAAAAATAGTGGAACAAGGTGCGGAAATGGTTAAGTACAATACCTAAAATTTAGTAGCTCTTCGAGCTATAAATATTTTGGTAGATGTTAAAGAGGATCATTTGTTGGCTACATTGCAAGTTAAACCCTCGATAGGAGATCAAATTAAAGAAGCACAAATGGAAGATTCTTATTTACAAAAGATGAAAGGGAAAGTGGAATTGGGGAAAAAACAAATAATTCGCTATTCGAGAGGATGGTGTAATGATGATTAAAGACCGTATATGTGTACATAATGTTAGTGACTTGAGGAAGCATATTATGGATGAAGCCCATAATACACCTTATGCAATGCACCCGGGGAGTACCAAGATGTACCAGAACATTAAGCCTTTTTATTGGTGGCCGATGATGAGAAAGGATGTAGTGGAGTTTGTGGCTAAATGTTTAACTTGTCAGTAAGTGAAAGGTGAACATCAAGCACCTGCAGGTAAATTACAAACTTTGATGATTCCCGAGTGGAAATAGGAGAAGATAACAATGGATTTTGTTATGGGATTACCTCGAACCTTTTGGAAACATGATGTAATTTAGGTAATAGTTGATAGACTTACCAAGTCTGCACATTTTCAACCGATGCAACAGACTGATCCAATGGACAAGCTAGCTATTTTGTATGTATCGGAGATAGTGAGATTACACGGTGTACCATTGTCTATTATTTCAGATAGGGATCCATGATTTACATCCCATTTTTAGGATAACTTACAGGGAGCTTTGGGAACTAAGTTGCATTTTAGCACAGCATTTCATCTTCAAACGGATGGACAATTTGAAAGAACCATTCAGACTTTGGAAGACATGATGAGGGCATGTGCCCTTGAGTTCAAAGGGAATTGGGATGATCATCTATCGTTGATGGAATCTGTATACAATAATGGTTTTCATTCCAGTATTGGTATGGCTCCTTATGAAGCTTTATATAGAAGAACGTGTCAAAGTCCGGTATATTGGGATGTAGAAGGATTGAGGCAACTTAAGGAACCTGAATTGATTTAAAAAATGGTGGATAAGATACAAGTAGTTAAAAGGTGTTTAAAAGCAGCCCAAGATCGACAAAAAAGTTATCTAGACCAACACCGGAGGGAAATGGACTACCAAATGGGAGATAAAGTTTTCTTAAAGGTATCTCCATGGAGAGGGATTTTGAGGTTTAGCAAGCAAGAGAAATTAAGTCCACAGTATGTTGGACCGTATGAAATTATTGAGAAGATTGGGTTGTTGGCTTTTAGATTGGCATTGCCAATTAAATTATCTTCTATTCATTTTAGATTCCACGTGTCGATGTTAAGAAGATATCGATCGGATCCGAGTCACATTGTGCAAGAACTAGAGATAGAAATCTCCGACAAGCTGACTTATGTGGAAGAACCAGTGGAAATATTAAATTGACGAGTGAGGCAATTAAGAAATAAAGAAATTCTGATGGTGAAAGTTAAATGGAGTTATCATGCACCAAGGGAAGCAATGTGGGAAGTGGAGGAGCACATGAGACAGAAGTATCTTTATCTTTTTCCAGAAGATGGTGAGTTATTAAATTTCGGGGATGAAATTTTATAAAGAGGGGACAATTATAATGCCTGCAAAGTGGGGGCATGCAATTTTATGCATTTTACTACATATTACTTGTTAAGAGTGTACTTGATGAGGTTAAAATCATTAGGCATGAAGCATATGAATTTCAAGTATATTGTTAATAATTTTTTGTTGAGTCATATATGAACCATTGGAGCTTGTGGTGAGGGTGAGATATCATGGGAATAGATTTTAAGTGTTGGTTAGGGCTAATAGTAAGGTAGTAGGGACTAGAGTGATGCATTTATAAATTTTAAGACTAGATGGGAAGAGTGGCAATTCATTAAGGAGAAAAATAGATATTTGGTTATAAATATCATAATATTTGCCTCTATCTTCTTCCTCTCCAATGTGAATTGGCATTTATTGCATGAAGAAGTTATTGAGAAAGAGGGGTGAGTTGCACTTAATTATCTTTAAAGAAAACTAGGGATTTGGGGAGAGAGAGAGAATGGATTGGCTATGGAATTTGGAGGCTAGGATGAAATTAATAACCTTTAAGGTTCAAGAACATCATTTGGTAAGCTAGTTGTGTTTTTGATTTAGTTATATTTGATTTTGGGTGTGTGGATTTTGTGCTCTATTTTTATTAAAATTTCAACCTCTGTATTTTTGCCATAACTCGAGCTATAGAGCTCCAAATTTGGTTTTGTTTGATTCTGGAGAAACTTCAGAGAGTTCTTTACAACTCTCAAGATTTTAGAATGAGCTAAAAACGTGGTTTGAATGGTTGAAATGGACCAGAGATTTTGATGCTCACTCTGTCACATTGTGTAACCTGTTTTTGCTTAAATTACCATAAATAATTCTCTATTTATGATAAATGGGTGATTTTAATTGAGATTGAAAGTAGACTCATATATCTTGGGTTTATGTGAATTTGTTAATTTTTGGATATGTGTGTGATTGTTGAGAACTCCATAAACATCATGCATAATACATACTAAAAAAAAAGAGTATGTGGCTGGTTGTGTGTTTTCTTGTATATTGCCTATATGGTGATGATTAGCGGTTTAGAGGATTATGTAAGTGTATGTTTGAATACATATATTGGATGAATGAGATGTATATTTATAAGATTGAATTATGAACAAATGATAGGCAAGCTGGAAGCCGGTGGAAGCGGAGCCCACTAAAGGAGTCGTTGCACTCTAAGTTGGGAAGCTTTTTGTAAGTAGTTACTAATATAATTATACATTAAATTCTCTATTTATGTAATATATTTATGCTTATGTGAATTGGTGATGGTATTAATATTATCGTTGAGTTATGTTTATCATTATTGTGAATTGATTTAGAATGGTTGATGTTACTTAGAAGAAGTAATATGGTGATGAATTTATATGTATACATGAGATGTTAAAAGTGTGCGTGAAGTGAGATATGAGCCGGGTGAAATAGTGTGTGTAAAGTGAGATATGAGTCGGGCGGATTGTGATTATAATGAAATGGAAGTGCGTTGAATGATATAAATATGCACACATATGAATGAGTTATTATGTGATAGTTTTATTGATTGATATTGAGTTGTGAAGTGGTTATGAACCATTTAGAATTTTGTAACATTGTTATCAGGTAAGGAACATGGGCGTGTCTCAAGCCGTGTGAAAGAAATTGGCGTGTCTAAGGTGGCATTTTTGTCCAGAAAAATATACGGGCAAGAACACGGGGTGTCCTTAACCGTGTAAAAATGCTGAAATTTGGGCAGAGAAATATATAAGCAGAGACATGGCTTGTCCGTGACCATGTTTGGTTATAACAAAATTGGCAGTGAGATACACAGGTCGAAACACGGTCGTGTTTCAGATCGTGTATCGACTATGATTTTAGTCCAGAAAACTATACGGGGAGACACACGCCCGTGTAGTTCATATATTTTTTATTCTTGTTATTTTGTGTTAATTAGTTCTTGAGAAGCTAGAGTATACTTGTATTAGTTATTACTTATTGAGTTGCAAGCTCATCCCTTTGTAAATTGTTATTTTTGAGGAACTTGTAGAAGATCCTGAGTTTGCATTGTTCGGTTTATAGGCATTTCTCATGTGGTCCAGTGGTGAGAATTTCATGCATATGTTCAATGACTGCATTGTGCATCTTAGTCCATTAGCATGATCATAACATTTTGTAGTAATGGGTTGTGAGAAATGTTACAATGTATTAGTAACTTTAGTCCTTGTTGTGTATACATATTTATTGTATAAAAAGTTTTTATTTTATTCTAATTCCGATATAGAGTACTGCTTAAATTTTGTGATTCCTTGTATGTTGACGTGTGAGGGTGTCACATCAGGTATCTACAAATGTATTGATAAATTTATACAAGTTCGGGTATCTGCAGATGTATTATGCCTAGAATTATTGACAATCTTAACAAAGAAATTGAATCACATATGATTTGCATTAAAGGTTGGTGTACTGTGGGAATAATTATATATAAGGGTTATATAAAACATTTATGCTTTTCTAATGCCCAGTGTAGAATTGTGTTCCTTTTTTTTTTTTTTTCTCTCAGGTCTAGCTGTACTTCATAAATTAAATTGGCATTTATCAAAACTTGAATAATTAAGCAGTGAAATTTTTTTCTAAAACATATAAGATTATGAATTTAATCCATAGTATTGTAAATAATGGTAAAACTTTCTTACTCCGTTAAAACAATAATAATAATAAAGTACAAAGTTAAGATATGATTGTGTATATATAAGCTAGAAATTTACTTGCATTTTTTTCTTAAAATTTCTTACGAATTATTCATACATACACAAACAAATAAGTGATTCAATTAAAAAATTACATAAATAATAAGGTTCCATAATAAAATAACGGTAAATTTTTTTAAAAATTTTAGATAAATTAACATCAAAACTCACGATAATTAATAATTATGAATTGTAAATTAATTTAAAGCAAAAAAAACTCAATTAATTAAAGTAAAAGAAAAAATAATTAAAAAAAATATTTGAATCAATCGCTTAAACAATGTCTTGAATTTGAATCGTGATATATGCAGTTGCATTAAAATTAGTTATTGAGATACTTTTGCCATTGTTATTATATATATATATCAAAATAAATTAGTTATAGTTCAATGAATTTTGGATGTCTATGGTTGAGATAAAAAAAATATTATGAAATCTTCTAACATAGTTAACTAATATTTTTAAATAGATTTGGGATAATGGAAGATTTTTGCCTATTAGGAGTGTATTACATTCAATAAATAAATTTATTACATACTTCAAATGTTTTATAATTAATTAACAAAAATATGATATGTGTATATGTGTTATAAATTAATGCACTTAAAATAAATATAAATTTTCATAAAATAAACGGAAATAAAAGATGATTTATAAAATTTATTAGTCAAAAATATAAATTAATAGATAATATCTTTTAAAGTAGGCCATTAACCTAATATAAGAGACCAAAATGATAATTTTATACAAGTTGTATGAGTTTTTATTTTGAGCTATACTTTCTAAAATAGCAATATAAAAACTTAATATTAATGCTTATGTTTGTATAAAATTAAATCATCAAATATGATATTGGGATTTGCCATGGCATTGTCTAATCTAAGGTCCAACAAGCCCAACAAGTACAATGATCTATTAAAAGTTCAAGATAGCCCAATGACAAGGTCCAAGACCAAGAGGTTTCAAGAGGCTTTGAATGGGTTGATTCAAGATATTTGGGAGGCCTAAGACGATTTAAATTCAATTTAATTCAATAAGGAATCGAGGGAGACTCAAATGATCATATTAACATCATCAAAACATGAAGAACAAGTACAAGGAAGTACTGCTGCGACCGCAGTAATCATTGTGATCGCAACATCCTCGATAGAACAACCAATGAGAGGAGCAGTACAATCTGCCATATCCGCAGCACAGCCTACAATCATAGCAAATCCAAACTCTACATAGGATGCTTTTTTATAATGGTTTCAAATGGGTTAATGTATGTCACAACACCTCTTGCATATCTCAAACATATATCTACCCATATTTTAAACCCAAATACATAATAATAAGTGTCTTAGAGTGTCAATAACAATTAGAATTACATATATATACCCATTACATGTTAGTGGGGGTGATTAATACCATTAATGGTCATATTTGTGAGATAGTGGGTATTATTACAAAAAGTAATGCTATATTTTAGTGTTTAGATTAGTAGTGTGTGCTTAGTTTTGATTTTTATATAAATAAGACTAATATCTTTATTATAACCATCTAAGTTTGTTGAATGAAATTTGAGTTTTTAATATTGTTTTGTGTGAGGAATTTGCCTTTGGATTTCTTACATAAATATTGAGACTTATCAGGTTTAGTTATAGCTTGTGGTGTCAATATCTAAAAATCTTTGCTTTTTTCTTACTTATAAAACTTTCTTGTTTGTGGCATGGTAGGGAATTCAAAGTCTATCTTAGTTTCTTTATCCTTATTAATAAAAGGGTTAAGTAGTTTAATTTCTTACTTTTCTTGAATGATCCAAATTTTTGGTAAGTGTGGTAATTTCTAGTTTTCTTCAAATTAAGCTTATTATAGCATTCTTATTATTGAGATTATTGTTGAAATATGTAATTCCCATCAACATCAACAGGTTTCAGCTTCAAATGTCTACTATGTTAAAAATTCAAGTTCTAAGGACTTCAACATGATTTCTCCAACCACTTAAATAGCCTATCCCATTCAATTTGAGACTCCCCTCAATTATATGTCCATGTTCTTTCTTTTTTCTTTCTAATGTGAAATTTGTTCTGCCTTAATTTTCAAACAAAACTAAAGCTTTAAGGCTTTGAATAACCAACTCAATGTAATTTGCCAGTCTTTATAGTCCATTACGGAGTTTGATTCAGTCATAATATTGTTCAGATATTCAACTTCAGTGCCTAATGAATCAATTAACAATATTTGGTTGCTTAATCCCTAAATAACAACAATTTCGTGCCTAATTGAATCAACAAATTTAAACCAGCTAAATAATGCCTGAGATCAGGATAAATGCAAGCACTTCCTGCATAAGCTGCATCAATGTGTGACCATGAACTGTATTTCTTTGCAATATTCCCCAATTCGGTAATAGGATTAACCGCCTCAAAAATAGTGGTGCCAATAATAGCAAAAAGAAATAATGGCAAAAATCCTTATTCGACATTCTTACAAAAAGTTCATGAGTTCCCTTTTTAAAAATATTTAGTTAATTTATAGTTTCTATTTTAGTAAATTGCTTATATATTTGAATTATTTTATTTTATTTGTTTTTTAAAATAATTAAATAAAGCATATATTAATTTACAATTCCCATAATGCCTAGATTCACAACTATTTACAATAATTACTTTATTTAGCCTAAAGTTTTTTTTCAAAACCCCAAACAATGAAAATGTAAAAGTAATTAAAATTATATACTTTCCATTATTCTATAATTTTTTTATGGTGAAAAAGTGGTTTAATGATTATCTCTTTAAAAATATTTTAAAGGATTATTGCACAATTATACCATGAATTAAAGTTATTTTTCTTAATCTATATATTCTATTTTGAAAATTATGACGAATTAGTATATGAACTTTTTAATTTGTTGCAAGTCTATCTACAATCAAAATAACAAGTGCCCATATTGACATGACATGCTGATATAGTATACATGTATTAATTATTTGCTGATGTAAAAATTAGGGAAAGAAATTAGTAACTTTCTATCCTTAACTTTCATCTTTTTTGTTTTGAAAATATATTTTTATTATGTAAATTTTAAAATTTTAATTAGTTAATTTTCAGGTATCAAAATTTTTTCTAACCTGAACCGATATATCTGTTTTTATTTCTTTAATTTAATCATAGTTGTTATATTAGTTTTGCAAATTTATCTTCAAATTTTTACAACAATTTAACTTATCAATTTCAAATTATTTTAATTTTATTTAATTTTAAAATTACTAAAAAAACTCTTAAAAATTAAAAATAAAAATGAAAAATAAAAAATAAATAATAATTTGATAATTGTTATCATTAATGACAATATATGAAATAACTCTACATATAATTTAAAAATATTTGTCATTTAACTAATTTATTTATAATATTTGAAGAACAATAGCAATAATTTTAATTTTTTACATTAAAAATAATTAAATTTTACTACTTTATCAACTTCATAATTTATTTTAATTTTATTTAATTTTGAAATTATATTTAGAGACATGTATGATTTTTTATGTGATCATGTGCCTATTTTTATAAAAGAAAATTATTTAAATATTCACAAAAATACATTTAAAATTTATGGCCAAATTTTTTACTTGATTTTGATCCCAATTTATCAAATAATAAATAAAATTAAGTAATTGTGATGAAATTTAATATAACAACTACAATTAAACTAAAATAAATAAAAATAAGAATATATTCGTAAAAACAATGCAAGTTAAGATAGAAAAATTACTAATTTTTTTTTTCTATTTTCCACATTAACAAATAATACACATGTGTACCATATTAGTATGGGCACATACTATTTTAACCGTAAATAAATTTACAATAAATTGAAAGGGTTAGATACTGATTCACCATAATTTTTAAATTAGGTTAAACTGAAAAAAATTACTATAGTTAATACAATAACCCTATTGTAAATATAGAATTCAAAAGTTATCTTCATTTATCTATAAAATTAAGGGATAATAACAAATTTAGTCTTATTAGTTGTACCCATTTTTTAATTTAGTCCTATAACCTTAATTTTTTATAATTAATTCAGTAAATAATTAAAAAATTATCCGTTAGTCCTACTCCATTATGTCTAATAAAAATTGCATATATGGTACTAAAAAATTAATATTTGGAGGATGATGTCAACCAAAGTCTTGCCATATTTTGTTTGAAGTGTATTAATAATGATAAAAGAAATTTTTTTCTCTCTCCTTTAAAAATATTGAATTTACATTATAATAAAAAGAAAATTATCTTTTTCTATTATTTAAAATAAGTTAAAGCTTCATTAATGAGAAATTAAAAGATCAATATAGCACGCTCACAGTGCCACATATACATGCCCACAATTTAAATCATACAAGTGGCAATGCGAAAATTTTTGTAAAAGATAAGCGTGTATATATATATATATAATTCTTATTCAATACATTGAAAATACTGAACACATATTTTACATGCTGTTAAATTATACAAATGAACTCAATTTTCAAAATATTGGAATGTCGTAATGACGAGGATGGAAATGACTGCACCAAGCTTTCGTCGGACCCACCTGAGCTCTCTACAGGGGCACACTTTAACTCTAGCTAACTATGCCTTGAAAACCACAATTGCAAAAGAATGAGCTTGTGACTCAATAATCAATTATTAATATAATCCAACATATAATACTTCTCAAGAACTAATTATAGGAATAATATAAAAATAACTGAAGTCGGACTACACAGAATGTCACAACCCGTATAGTCTGCTGGATAAAGGTTCCCATCGAGTCACGACCTTGAACACGGTTGGTTTTCTGACTCAGGCCAAACCGGCGAGCGCTAGTGTCTCCTCACTAGCAAGCGCCAGTGCCTGTTTATAGCCAATACTCTTATTTAAATTGCCCGAGTCCTTAACCTAATAAATCATTTACATATAAACCAACAATCACAAGTACAATTCCATCTCATACATTCAAAATTGTTGGCACAACATATACACTTATCACACCATATTAAATAATCCATAATCATATTTCTCACCAAATCTACATTTAACATATTTATATATAATCACGATGCAACAATGCATGTTATACAAGTTAGTATCCGACCGGAGTTTTCAACACATGTTCACACGTTTCACACAAAGCTCACTTTTTTTTCCATATTTTTCGTATTCAAGTGGCCATTCCTGAGACTCTCTGCCCAGCTCAGTCTCAAATCTCACACGTTTATATACCTCACACGAATGGCCACATCTGAGACTCTCTGCCCAGCTTAGTCTTAGTTTCATTTTCAGTGGAGGCTCTTTGCCCAGCTCAGTCTCAGTTTCATTTTCAGTGGAGGCTCTCTGCCCAGCTCAGTCTCTACACTCACATGTATTCCTCATATTCCTCACATCAAATATTATGCATGTGTATTTCATCATTCTCACAACATATATATATATATATATATATATACATATATAACCATACAACATCAAGTGGCTTGCACACAAAGGTGCCAATATTCACAATTCCATACCACCTCAAGTGGCTTGCATTCCATATTTTCATCAACAATATATACAATACAAATATCACTCTTGCCATATTAAATATCATACACAAATCAACATAATTAAACAATTATAGTTACTTTAGAATCAATGTAAGTAAGCATTATACTAACAATTACTTACCCCCAAGCTTTCAATTCTTTTAAGAAGAAAAGCTCCTCCTTTTGAGTAGGGTCTCCTCTGCCTCTTCTAACTCCTATACACATTCATATATCAAATTCAATAAACCAATATAGCAATTCACCCTAGACTCACAAAATGCTACTAAATGCCCAAAAGTTTAACATGGTCTAAAAATGCACACACAAGTCCAATAACCCCCATATTTCTATTAAAGCTAGGGTTATAAATTTACTACCAATTCCAACTAGAAGTACTTAATTCGGATAACTATGAAATTAATTATGGATTTTTGAAGCAAATTGGGCAAAACAGGGCTGACAGAAAGAGCAAGCAAATGTCGAGCCCTGCCAAACAACCTTAACAGTAAAATCAGCTCAGAGTCAAAACATAAAAATTATATAAGACTTCTTAAAGTTTCCATAGCATTAAACCTTACTCAATTTAGAGTTCTAAAACTCTAAATATCACTATATAACAAGAATACCAAATAATTCACAAACCAACCTATCTACTACTATTGTCATTGTTTGATATATAAAGTTCAATGATGCTCTTCAAAATTATAGACACATCCAATAATCACCTAATTTATATAAACTCTACATATATAAGTCCACTTTCATTTTCAACTGAAATCATACCATTAACATATGTAAAGAATTAATTATGGATTTTTGAATTCATTCAGGTAGAACAGGGCACTCAACATGAGCAGTAAAATGTCCGGCCCTCATAGACCCTGCTAGTATAAAATTCAGTTCTAGCTCAAAACACAAAAGTTATAGAGAACTCTCTGAAGTTTTTAGGGAGTCTAACCATGCTCAATTCAAAGCTTTATAGCTCAAGTTAATGCAATAACAAGAAGAGTGAAAAATAGGGTAACAGGACCCGAAATTGTAACCAAGAAAACTCAATTTAAACCAATCAATAATACAAGTAAAGCTTACCAATTTAGTCTCCAATGGATATAAGACCTTTTATGGCTTCCTAAGGCAATGAATTACTAGCTCAACAAAATCCAAAAACTCTCAAACTCTATTAGGAAAATCACTCTTCTTCTACCTCCCAATTCTCTACAAACCACACACCACAAACTCACACATATACACATACAAGCCTTCCACTAATCAAACTCCACCATTTGGCCTCCAAAGTCTTCTTATAATAATTACATATTAAATGTATAATTATCAACCAAATAATAATAATAATAATAATAATAATAATAATAATAATATTATTATTATTATTATTATTATTATTATTATAACCAAATATCCTCACAATATCTCCTTAGCTCCTTAATGAAGTGGCATTACTTTACATTAGCCTACAACTTCCAATTGTGATAATTGATTCTAAACTTTTCTTACAGTCTAGTCCCTCTCTACAACTCAAGTATATTCTTAAATTTAAATAAGTCCATTATCTAATATGTATAAAATGTAATTCATACATCATAAATACATATGTTAAAAGGGCGAGTGTTACATTTCTCCTCTCCTTAAAGAAAATTTCATCCTCAAAATTTAATAACTCACTATCTTCCGGAAAAAGATTTTTCTACTTCATTAGCTCTTCTACTTCCCATGTTACTTTTTTAGGTGAATGATGACTTCACTTCACTTTTTGATCTAGTATTTCTATCGCTTCTTTTACATACGTCAATCTTTCAGAAATCTCCATTTCAGACTTTTGTATCATATAACTAGGATCCAATCTATATCGTTTCAATATAAACACATAGAATACATCATGATTAGATAAGAATTTCCTTAGCAAAACCAATTTATATGCCAACGATCCATCTTCTTCACAATTTCATTTTGTCCCACATATTTCAAACTAAATTTTTCTTTCTTTTCAAATCTTAAAATTCCCTATTTAGCCTTCTCAATCGTGTGAATTTAGCGTCCAAAGGAATGAATCACATAAATGATACTATATATGATGTTCATTATAAGAGGTTAAATTTTCCCCTTAAGCTATCAAATTAACATGAATCACAACTGATGTACATATCTCATCTTTAAGTATATGTTAAACCTTAGACATAAAAGAACAATTGTTCCTATTGACCGACATACGTATACCACACCTCTTCAACGTAGAGGTACCAAAGCTCTCAGATTTAAATTTAATTCCTTTGTGACATATAGAGGCTGTAACCACAAGATTCTATTATTCTGTTAGTGCTCCTAATTAGTTGTGACATATAACAACATAACATGCAAGGATGAACATTTTACTTATGCCAAAATTAGCAATTTCACAAGAAAAGTCGAAGCTTTATTTATATATATTGCATGCCATTAAAAGATCCCAAATACTATACAAATTTGGTAATTGCAACTCTTACCTCACACTCATAATGTTTCTCTAACTACTCATAAAATCATTTTCACCTTAACTATTGAATTCCTGAAACTCAAAAACATTTAAAAATAAAATCTTTACTCACAACAATACATGTCAATTATATACTAGAAGAGTATAAGTACACATCATATGAATCTCATATCTTAATACTTTATTTAATGTTTACATTTATTTCAACAATAGGGATAACATCTCACAATAATTCACACTTTCACATCTCACTCTCATTGTTTGGTATCATTTGCCTTGTTGATGGATGCTTAGCCAATCAACTTATCAACATTTACTCCCAAACATAACCTCATTTATATCTAATGAACCAAACTCAAGTTCATAATATATACACGCTTACAATCATAATTCTAATACCATCACAATTTATAATGCAACTCAAAAAGCATGGTTCATCAAAATACTCATCATAATAATTCATCTACTCTATCACGATCACACAAAGATAATGAATAAATAGAATTCACGTATTTCCTTTGTTATTATTGTGAGTCTATATCATTCATTATATCTAATAACTACTTACCAAACACTTTTCACCTCTTCATTTAAATACTATTAAAGAGTCTTGCTCATTGATGACTTAGGCGCATCTGGTGTACCAATCAATCCAAATGACATAATCACAAATTCATACCATCCATTTCCAGTTTTGCATACCATATTTGAAAATAAAAATGTTTTATTATTCAAAATTGCCAATATTTCTGTTTCAAATCTATCTCCAAAAATACTGTTGCATCTCTCAATTAATCAAGTAACCTTTTATTTCTCAATTACGGATAATTATTCTTCATTAAGATATTGTTCGATTGCCTGTAATTATTACCTAACCTCATACTACTATCCTTTTCTCTTATAGACCGAATTGATGCCCCTCATGATGAATTATTCCCTCTAACAATCTACATTTTTAAATTCTTCAAATTCTATTGATGTGTTCAAAGTAATCACTATGGATATAGCCCTTGGAATAATTCCATTTCAAATCTATTCTTCGGTGCAAAAGTAATTCTGATATTTCATCTAGAACACATTAGGAAATTTTCTAATTATAAGTACATCCACTACCCTTGAAGTAATCTTTATTAATTCCTCAGTATCGGATAAGCTTCATGCCCATCTCAATCCATATAGAAAGCAATTATAGTTGAAATCAAATAAACATGCACAATTTTTATTTACCTACCATCAACACATAATCTTACATCATCATCTTTCTTTGTTAAGTTAAAATAACACTCATATAGTGAATGACTCACTTTACCAAAATTTTTTTACCTCTTTAACTCTTTTGACACTATTCTATATGGTGCCATCAATTTTAAAAGCCTCCCTTGAAGTAATCTAAATTCAAAATCTATTTCTAAGAATAATCTCAATAATTCTCTTTAGATACAAATTAGAAAATTCTTCAGTTACGAAATCACCTATTACTCTTGAATCAACTTTCATTGAATCACAATATCATCTAAATAACTTCTTACTCATCTTCAATCTCAGATTATATAATTACAGCTGAAATCCAATTAACATGCACAACCTCTCTTTTAATCACTGTCTTTATCTTTCTTTGTCTCTAAATATCTATACCCACCTTCTTTACATACCATCTACAATAATACTACAGTTTCATACCTAATCAATTCCTGAAATAATACTATGCTTCTTCCCAATTCAATGACTGTTGCAGTCTGTATATTAGTCATATTATTCTACTATCTTGAAATAAAATCTCATCACTAAATTTACTATCATAACATTCCAGCAGACATTGAAATACATATACTATGTTCTTAATAATGCAAATGTGCCATAGATACGTAATGCATACTCATCCAAATGATCATCAAGTCCAATTTGTGTTACAATACTAATTCCTTTTTCCTTACTCTCTTAGCTTCCACTTGGTTCACTACTGATTTGGAATATTTCCTTTCTTGTACCGCTTTGTTTAATTAACTAAGATCTTTCAACATTTTTCTTCAATGATCAATCTCTAAAGAAATGCCCCCGCTTATTACTCTAGTAGCAGACATCATAACTATTAATTTTTTCCGGATAGATTCTATCATAACTATTATATATTAGAGCTGATGCACTGCTCATAAATTTATTAGTACCTTTTTAAATTTTGGGTCTTCTATATTCTCTGTTATATGTTTTCCCTATATTTCACAATTTCATATGCATATGGCCATTTAGTGAGACTATCCGCCTGACTCAATCTTCACTCAACACATGTTCTTACACATTATCGTTTCCTCACTTATTTTACCTTTTTATGAAACACAACACATCATAATACATTACAACTCAATGCCATTACATCAAAATAATTCATTATAATAATATTCCATCCACAATCACTAATTTATTATCATATTCATAATGCATACATTAACCTCACTTGGTATTTAATTAGTATTCCAGTTGTATCATACCTATACCATTATCAACATTTCATATCACAACCTATAGATCATAGCTCATCCATTGCACATAAGGTTTTATCATAAGAACCTAATGACAAAAGCTCAATTTACGAGGAATCTACCAAAAATTTGCCAGATCCTCCCTTAAAATATAGACATCTCCTTACTAAAGTAGGGCCAATCCTATAAAAAAATAACTACACTTCTATAAACAATCTCAATTAGGGCTCAGTTATCCACCATACTACTATTACATCTAACTGAGTATCACCAATATACTATTATTGGTAATACATGAGCATTGCCAAGATCACAATGTAGTCACATTAATCTTTATATTAATATAATATGTCATTAATAATTCTAAAGGGTACAACTTATTTAATCCATATTTTTATTTCATATCACATCACATATCTTGCTCAAACAATGATACTGCATAACTAATTATCCTTTCATCAGTTGTTATTAATTCAGTCTAGAATTCTTTCCGTACTCTATAACCATTCCTCTTCTATGGCAAAATCACTAATATCTATGAAAATATTTGCACCTTACTCTCTTATCTTTTCATAGTTATTCATTAACCATGCTATCCACTTGCTCTTAACTCATTATTCTCACTATTTAATCAAATATTAAAATATAATTGTATCCAACTTATAGAGAGTTATATATGAAAAATTATTCAAGCTCATATAATGCATACATATGTATTGTCTATAAATCAACTTTAGTAACTCATTTGGCCGATGGGTTGAGCTTAGTGTCCTTCCATCCTGACATATGCTATGCATATCAACTATATATTATTATTATAGTTTTTTTTAAAAAAATATAGTTGCATAAAAGTTCCTTTAAAAATATTTTTTCAATAATAGAAATAGATTAACAATACGTTTGGCTAAGAAATGTCTTAGATGGTGAAGAACCAAAAAGAAAAAATAAAGAAAATTTTAGTATTGAGATG
>CATIWO010631483.1:0-10225 GCA_949673435.1 Macaranga tanarius
TACATATATATATATATATACATATACATATATATATATATATACATATATATATATATATATATATATATATATATATATATATATATATATCCCACCCTTATGTATTTATGTGCTAATCAACATAATAATTATGAAATCTTAATATTAATTGTAAGGGTGTACTTAATCATTCTGATGTTCTTAGATTTATCATTCACCTTTGTTGTAAAGATATAACCATATCAATTTGATGTTCTTTAACATTCAATTTCTAAACTTTCACCGTTAATTTATTCACAATTATAATTTAGTCTCTTTATCTGAGACTCAGCAATATATGGTATTCATATGTCTTATAAGTTATTTAGTTCAAATACTATAACATGAACAATACTGAAGAATAACCATTATTTTCTAGCATCTCGATTGATTTAGTATATTATTCTATGGTTCGGTTCAAGTCCATCCATCAATTTAATCAAAAATAGTTGAAACAAAGTGAGATTCAGGTTGCAGAGGCACCTTCTCTGCACAGGGGCACTGCCCTTACAGTGTAGAGGCATTGACAGATTAGTACAGAGGCGTCGACTCTAACAAAGTCGTCGCCGTTGCACTAGTTGAGGAGGCGTCGCCTTCCTTCCTCAGAGGCATTACCTCTGAGGTGATCAGGCGTCGCCTCTACAAAGAGGCATCACCTGATCAATCCAAACAACTTAACAAAATGCCGAAATTAACATAATTCGAAATAAACTAACAACAAGAGTTTACCCAACTACTCAAACATGTAAATCAACTATCAAATGATCAAATTTCTCCAAAATAACACTCAGATCTACATTTAACAATCCAAATAAGTTTCAAGCTTCTAAAATAAAAATTAGCAATAAAAATACATAATAAACTTTGATAAAAAATAACCACTTAGTATTTTCTCCTACTTGACTCTTGATTTGCTTCCTCTGAACTCGAATTTCTTCTTTCTTCAGAGCTTCCTTTTCTTTCTCTTTTTCTTCTTTCCTCTTTTTCCTTCATTCTTCTCTTCCTTATCCCTTTTCTTCTCTTTTCTTCCTTTCTCCCATACCTTCTCCTGTGCAATCAACCACTCTTCCTCTTCTTCTCCATTTTACTCCCTTATCTATCTTTTCTTTCTTTCTAACTTTATTTACTTTTATTTATTTCAATTTCATCCTAAATTCTTTTTCAATTGCATCCTTCCAAACTTCCATTCAATTAAATCCAACTTTATTTCTTATATATTTATTCTCATTATTTCTCACCACAATAATAATATTAACTCCCAACAATAATAATTTAATACCAGATAATCAACTTCTTAATTATTTACTTAAAATAATGACAATTAACTCCAATTAATACTAATTTAATATAATTAAATAATTTTTAATTATCATTAATTTAAATTAATCCAGTTCAAGGACACGGATGTTACATTTACCTTTAAAAGATATCCTATTAACAGAAATGCACCCCTTTTTAAAGTCTTTCATTCATGCCCCTTTTTTAAAAAATTTCTTTCACGCGTGCCCTTTGTTCATTAACGCAATGCGAAATCTCACTCCCTCCCCCCGCTATAACTGTTTCTACTTCTTCTTTTCTATTTATCTCTTTCAATTGCCTTTTTCTTCTCCACCCCTCCTGTTTCCCTTTCTCCGCCACCATCGTCGTTGCCTCCTCCCTCTCCGGTGAGCACTCTTCACCACTTCTATTTGTCTCTGTTACTATCAATTTGATATTAACTTATTGATATCAATTCCTAATTTTAGGTGTGTGTTTTATGAAGTATTATTAATATAATTTGTTCTCCTAATTATTGGTTCTTCATTGATTTATGGTAGTTTTATTTTTCTATTTCTTAGTTCTGTGGGTTTTATGGGACAAAGTTGGCCATTTTTCGGGTTCAAATTTATGTGCTTCCAGCTATTAGTTCAGAAGCTTCATTTCTCCTCCATTTTTAAATTTGGTTACTCATTCACTTTATCAAGTTCAATATATAATTTTTATTAGATTATAATCAAGCAACTTATCCTTCTTTCCCTTATTCAGCTACTACCTCTTTCTAGTTCAGTTGGAATTCAATGCTAGTCCAATTCCTATAAGCATTCTTCTATTATATTTAGCACTATTTCATTATTTATTTTGATGCTTTTGTTGTTTTGATCAGTTGTTATTGTTTTATTTCTTCTTCATGCTGTTTGTGTTTTGCTTTTAGTCTTCAAGGTTCTGTTGTTTAATAACAGTTGGATGGTGTTGCATTTTCAGTTTGCTTTTACATTATCTCTGCAGCTTAGTTCTTTCTTGGATCATCTGCTATAGCTTTTGTTCTTTCCTTGCTGCTTCAATTGGTTCAGTTTGTTTGCATTTTTGGCTGTATTAGCTTATAGCGGTTTCTGAGTTGTTTTCTTTTAATGTAATTTGTGATTCTATGAGTCCTGGATCTTTTATGGTCTCAGTGTTTTCTATTTTAGGGGTTCTTAGTTGGTTGGACTTTGTTTTGTTTAGCTTTCCTTGATTATTGGGTTTTTATTTTTCTTTTTATTTATGTATTAGTCCTAAGGAGAGATTTTTCATCACTTAGAACCTTTCCAAGTGATTTTCCTCCCAATTTCATTAATAAAAGAAATATTTATTTATAAAAAAAAAGTGTTGGCTTTGCTTTATTGTGGTAAATTCACTAAACTCTGTCCATGATATTACTTACAAAGAAAAAGAAAAGAGTTGCTCATATTTTAACTTGGCTCTCCACTATTGATTCATTGGAAAAACCAAAAAATATATATAAGTTGCAAGAACTTTTAGATTGAGTATTACATATGATAAAATCATTAATATCATAACATCAATTGGTGAAGTGATGATGAAAACAAGTTAAAAAAAATTGATTTCTTTAAAATTGAAAGGAAAAATTGAGTTTCTTTAATTTAAAAATATTATTGGGTAACAAACAATCATTGGCTAGTGGTTAAGCTTTCGACTGCACCTAGTTAATTTCTCTAAATAATTTTGAATACTTTCCTTATATTTTTAATTTATGATATAGTATATTCAATACCCAGAAAATAATATATGTTTTATGAATATTGTATATGTTTAGTATATTTTTTGTTTCTGATAAAAAAAAAAACTCCATCGATTTTTGAATTTTTGAAGTTATCCAAAAAATAGCATATGTTTTTTAGATACTTAATACATTTAGTATATTTTCGGTATATTATTAGTTTCTGATAGAGAAAAATAAGAAAATATTATATAAGAAGAAATGTGATATTATATTTTCGTATATTTTTGGTCTTCAATAAGAAAATATTGTGTCTGTAATAGTATTTTGAATAATTTATATATTATTAGAAAATATTATTTCTTTTTTTATATCTTTTTGTATATATTTAGTGTATATTTTATTTTTGATAAGAAAATATTATATGTGAATTCCACATATTTTTACTTTCTAACCAAAAAAAAGTATATGAAAAGTGAAATAAAATATATTTTGTATATTTTTGGTTTATGACAATAAAACAAATCTGCATCGATTATTAAACATTACCTAAAATAATAGTATATGTTTTCTTAATATTGAATATGTTATGTATATTTTTTATTTCAGATAAAAATATCTAAAAAAATATGAATTAAACTCATTTTAAAACTATTATTTATTATTATTAATATTATTTAACAAACAATCATTGGCTAGCGGTTTAACTTTCAATTGAGCCTAATTTCTCTAAAAAATTTTGAATACTTTCCGTATATTTTCTATGTCTGATGCAATATATTCAATACCTAAAAAATAACATATGTTTTCTGAATATTTTATATGTTTAGTATATTATCTATTTCTATTTAAAAAAAAAAACTCCAATGTTTTTTGAATTTTTGAAGTTATCCAGAAAATAATATATATTTTTTCAATACTGGATATATTTAGTTTTGGTTTATTTTCCGTATATTTTCGGTTTATTTTCCATATATGAAATAATCTCTTACATTTTTATTCAACTCCATGAAGAATGTTAAACAATCTAATTATATTTTTACAACCATTTATATATCTAATGATATTTATTTTTGAGTAAAAATAATGTATTATAACTTGAAACAAGTATTAATTGTCTTTTATTTTTTCAAAAATGTATTTAATATTTTAGTTTCATTCAATTTTAAATATTTTTGGTTTATTTTTCATTTATATTAAGTATATGATACAATTCATATACATCATTAAAGCCACATTTTTAAATATATATAAAATTTCTATAAAATCCCTCTCTTAAATATAATATACATTGTAATATATTAAAAAAAATTCATAATCATACACAAGAATAAACCACTAAAAATACAACTATATAAACAATAAATATATTATAGTATACAACGAGTATACTTTTAGTATATTATCAGTTTTTAATACACTTCAAAAAAAAAATCAAAACAAAGAAAATCTGATTATAACCAAGGTGGTTGTACTCTTGGATTATTGCCATCTCACACTTGGTTTAACATATAGTTCACCAAAGAATGAAAAATAAATCCACTATAGACTAGTAATTCATACATGAAGTGATAAAATTTGATCTCCACGAAGTCAAAAGAGGCAAAAATTTATTTTCCTTTGCCCACTGACCAAGGTAAATACATCAACTTGCGAAGTTTGCACTTATAAACTTTAAGATAACCCAACCTTACTCACAAATGAAATGAATTTAGGATACTAAATGCAAGAATTTTTTTAGTTGATCTACTAAAAGATATATAAAGAAAACACATAGTGTTTTAACAATTAAATGGCCATAAATAGTATTCCAAATTCTATCGATTGAAATTTCTCTTCAACAGTTACAATAAAAAAAACATTAAAAAAGGAAAGAAAAAGGGTATTGATAAATATGACTCACCAAAACTTGAACATAACTAGCAAATTCTAATTTCCAATTGTTTGGGCTTTGTTAAGAATGATGCCTTCATATTTCACTTGAAACCACTTCATGGCATCTTCCTTAATAACCCTATGCTGAATTCTAATACAAGCCTTACATCTTCAATGAGGGGCCATATGATAGCCTGGGCACTCCAAAACAACCTAAAAGTTCATATAATAGATACTAGTTAAGGGGTTGTACCAAGAAGAAAAGAAAATCCAATATAAGTGAAATTCATCATCCCAAGCTATCTATCCGTTACACATCAAATGAGTAAGTTTGCAATCAAAATTGATATTTTTATGATTAAATTAAAATAAAAGAGTAGAATAATAAATATGTATAAACTCAATTAAGACAGCAAATATGTATTATTTTTGTCTTAGCAAATTAAGGTCTCTAGAAGCTATTATTTCCCTTTTATAGCCCAAACAAATATATGCAAACATATTAAATTTAAGACTAGTTTTTTTAGTTGTATATATAGGCAGCATATGCATAGATATACATCAATTCAATAATACAACACCACTAGTTCTTTTCTTATTGCTATTGCCCACCACTCAATGGCTTATTATCAAGCCAAAATGTGAAATTGGGTGGACTTAAATGTTGCTATACTATGGCAAAATTGGACATAAAATAAAAAAAAAATCAGATTTATGGGTCCATTTTATTCTTGCAATAATCCATATACAAGCACATTTTATTCGACATGAGCAGTTTTATTTATTTAAAAGATCTAAATAATAAGATTACCTAAAGCAAAACTAGTAGTGCCATATCCTATTGTCCAAACCATAGTTGCCAATTAGCATTAGCACTTTTGTTGATTTAATTTGGAGAACAACATTGTAATAATTTTATTTTTATGGAACTAACAAAGCTTGAAAAAAAACACTTGCAATAATATAAATTATGATGTAAGGAAGATGGGAACTAAAAAAGATAATATTATATAAAAAGAATTCATAAAGTTTTGATCTTTCTTACCTTGAAAATAAAAATTTCATAAATAGGTTTTCAAATACATTACATTCAAATTGTTAACAATGATAGTTAACAAAATAACATAGATATTTATATTTTCTCTACATAGGCATTTTCACAAACATTTAAACTACAATATCCAATTCAGCAATTTCTACTACATTTTTACTTAATTCTTCATTTAAACCAATGAAAACACAAAACCCATTAACATAAGAACCTAAATCTGGAACTAAAAGAAATGAAATAAGAAATTCAAAAGTCTAAGCTCTCTCACCCCTGATCCTTTGAGCAATTGAATATCCTTAGGCATAATAGTGACTCTCTTGGCATGAATAGCACAAAGATTTTGTATTATCAAATAGCCCAACCAAATAAGCCCCAACTGCTTCTTGTAGAGCAGCAACAACATTGCTTTGGAACCCCAAATAGTCTTGAAATTTTGAGCAAATTTCTCTAACCAATCTCTCAAATAAAAGTTCCTTATTAAAAGCTCTGTGCTTTTGAAATGGTGACGGCTAAATTTAGAGTTTTAAAGGAAGTAGAACATTTTACACATTGGTTAATAAGAAAGAGTGAAGCTTCATTATTGAAGGTGAACATAGACGGTGAAATGTTAATAAAAGAAGAAGAAGAATTGGTTGGTTGCAAAAGAACAAAAGGGGCAAAAATGAAAACAAAATAAAAAAAGGACATGCATGAAAACAAAAGGAACACGTGTGTAATATTTTAAAAAAGGGGATGATTTTTTGTTAATCAACTAAAAAAAGAAACTAATTCTGTAATTTTCTCTAACTTAATTTCCAAGTTAAAATTAAAGATAAATGGATTGACCTTTGATTTTTCTAGGGGTCTTTACAAAAATACCCTAAAAACCCTACCTATCAACAAAAATGACCTCACTTTTTTTTTAATTACACGCGTGCCTTTTTACGTTAAAAATATTGCATGCGTGCTCCATCCTCATTCACCTCAAAAAACGCCACTCCTTCTCTTTCTTCTTCGTCTTCTTTACTTTCTTTAATCAAAATGTCTTCCCTTCAGCACCATCATCATTCTCTTCAATTTTGAAGTTTTTTTATTAATTTTTTTGAGATTGTGGTGTGCTTATTATTGTTGTTAGATCAATTTCAGGTTGTTGCTTTGAGCTTCATGAATCTGCCATTGCTACTACTATTTTGATGAAAGAAAAAAAAATACAAGAGGAGGTGGAGAAGAGTAGCACTGGCGGCAAGAAGAAGAAGAAGAAGAAGATGTGGGTGTTTAAAAGGCTAAAGTTGAAGAAATTTTAGAGATGGAGATGGAGGTTTTCTGGGTCCTATTTTTTATGCAAATACGACTCATTATTTTTTTTTTTTTCAAATGATGCAATCTTATATTGCTACAAATTAATCAAATTAGTAACAAAGAAATCAAGTAAATTCTAGCATAATCACCAAATCAAATAATTAAAAATAAAAATAAAATAAATCACACGACTATATATATATCCAAGACATAATTCATGAATCATTCATGAGAATTATGACCTTTTTTTTTATCTCCAGTGCTCATATATAATTTCCATAATAGCTCTAAAGCCATAGTTCAAAATTACAGGGAAGAACCATTTTATGACCCCATTTTGATTTGCTTTTAGGTTTTTCTGCATCAGGCACTTTTGCACCATCTAAAACTCGTGAAGATGAGGAAGGATCTGGATATGCCAAAAAACATAGTTTCCCAAATTTTGGTAATGAATAATGTGACCAACCCAATAATTATTGATCAAAACTACTGTGATCAAGATGGTCCATGCCCAGAACAAGTAAACACAACCTACAATTTTTTACATATATAAATTATGTTTTAAACACTTACTTGAAAATTGAATTGCAATAATTAGCACAACTCAACAATTTCTTCTTCTTGTTGTGATGACAGAAATCAGCTGTACAAATAAGCAATGTGATGTACAAAAGCATAAAAAGAACAAGTGCTTCAGAAAATAGCCATGAAATTTGATTGCAGCAGGATATTTCCATACAAAGGAATTTTGTTGCAAGATATTATTTTAGGAACTCAAGATGATGCAAGGGCTAAAGCTTCATGTGCTTATGTTAATTTAGCAAATAAAGGAATTGGTTCTCCTCAATGTCCTGCCTCTTAATTGAGAGGAAAATATTAAGCACTCATCATTCTTAATTACACTAGAGATTGCTTAGATATATTTATTAGATGCCACATTATTTTAGCTTTAATTTGTCCTCATATTTTTATTGTTTTAAGCCTTAGAAAGTTAGGAATGATATTCAATAAAATTTCTTTATACATAACAATATCATAAATGCAATTTATTTTTCTCTCATTTTACTGTTTCTAAGAAATTTAGGTTTTTCTTTAATTATTAATGTAATTCTAAAGTTCACTTATGGACAACCAAATTACAGAAACCCCCTCCTTAGTAATTCTTGATGAAAGTACTAAACAAGCCAAAGTGATGAGCCTTCTTTAATCTAAAGGGAAAATGCAATATAGAACAATAACCATTCAAATGTGTAATCTCCTCATTTTCCCAGAAATAGAAAGCTTAAAATGCTATAGAAACGTAGAGACAAACTATTAATGGAAATCATTACAAGAGCCAACCATCTTTCAGCCAAACTTGAACTGCATTTTCCCTTCTCCAGAAACAAACCCAATTTGGATTACAGCATTCCAAAACTCAAATCTTCCTTCGCAACACTCATTAAAATGCAAAGATAATTAAAATTATAGTTTTGAATAATTTATAGTTTTTATTTTATTAAAATTATTTAATCAATTTTTTTTAAAATGAGCAAGATTAACCCAAATATAAAAGATAATTAATATAAAATTATTAGACTAATAATTGTATAATTATTAATTATATATTATAATGAAAATTAAATTTTTCGTATATTATTGGTATATTATTTGTATATTATTGGTTTATTTTCCGTATATTATTGGTTTACTTTTGGTTTTAATATGTGTATAATAGATTAAAAATAAACAACAAGTATGTGAATTTGAATTAATTTTTTTTATCAATTCATTTGCTTTAAATAATATCCAAATGAATTGGTAAAAAGAATTGTATACTATAAGATACGAATAATATTCAGAAAATATACGATAATATACTAATTATATATTGTAAACCTAAAATATACAAGTAATGTACTAATTGTATACTATAATATTTTCATTTTATACAATAACATCAATATATGTATATTTTTTATTGTGTCTTTCAATTATATGATATTCGGATAATAAGCGATAAACAAATGAAAAGTATTCTTTTTATTTATTTATTTTGTTTAAGTATAACAGATTGTATCATATACTGAAAATATCCAAAAAAATTTATGATGTCCGTGGTATGTTTCTGCAGGTCTTACAGATTGTATCATATACTGAAAATATACTGAACATATATTGAAAATATTCAAAAACTTTTATGATATATGTGGTATGTTTTTGCAGGTCTTATATATTGTATCATATACTGAAAATATTCAAAAAATTTTATGATGCCTGTGGTATGTTTCTGCAGGTTTTTCAGATTGTATCATATACTGAAAATATTCAAAAATTGTTATGATATCTGTGGTATGTTTATGCAGATTTTTTTATTGTGTCCATAGAAGCCACATCTGCTACACTTGTGTTCAATTTTGCTTTCCCATGGAGCTTTATACCTTTTTTTGGTCTTTCAGGTTGAACTCTTATTTTTGGAGGTAAGACAAGCACATCTTTGATTTCATTTGGGATATTCCATGTAACTACTGTTGGGAGTGGGTATACTATTTCATCATAAGTTGCGAGAAAATTGTCTTTATTGTAGTATACTAAGCAATAGTTGTATGGTTCTTCATTTAGTTCTCTTAAAAATAAAACATAAATAAATTATGTAAAAATAAAAAAGAAAAGAAGGAAAAAGAAAAAGAAAAAATTAAAATTAAAAATAAAAAATTAGGGAAAGAAAAAAATTGGATAAGGAGAAAAAACAAAAAAAATAGGGAAATAAAAATAAAAAGGGGAGAAAGAATTAAAAATAAGGAAAAAATAAAAAATAAAAATAAAAAGCAGAAAAGAATGAAAAATAAGTAAAATAAAAATTAAAAAATGAGGAATAGGAAAAAGAAAAGAAAAAATAATAAAAAAGAAAGAAAAAAAAAAGAAAAAGAGGAGAAAATTTTGTTTAAAAAAAATAGAAAAGACAAAAAGAAAAAAAGAAAAAAAGAAAAAAGAAAAAAGAAAAAAGAAAAAAGAAAAGAAAAAATAATAAAAAAATGATAAAA
>CATIWO010631644.1:0-10038 GCA_949673435.1 Macaranga tanarius
CACATAATTTTCAAACTTTTTATAACCGACCGAATCGAAATTTAGTTCGGTTCAGTTTTGAATTATTTCAGTTCGGTTAGTTTGGTTCGATTAAAAAATTTAACCGAACCGACCGAATGAACACCCTTAAGCATATCCCAAGCCATCCGAATAAACATATAGGGATAATAATAAATTTGGTGTCTAGAACTTTTTAAAAATTAACAATTGGATGTTTAAACTTTTAAAAAATATAATTGAATGTGGTAATCTGTAAAAAATCACAAAATAGTATATTTAGCAAATTAATGCTGACATATTATATAGGACTCTACAATTTCAAATGAGTTGGACAACATTATATTTATTTAAAAAAACACACATGACATGGTTAAGAACACGCCCGTGTTCTTTCCCGTATATTTCTCTGGACAAAAATGTCACCTTAGACACACCCGTGTCTTATCACCCGGCTCGATACACTCTCGTATCTCAGTCTGTATTCATCACTTGATATCAACATTTATAAAATTCCAAGTGGCTCAAACCACTCCATAACTCACTATCAAGCACTGTCAAGCTATCAAATGATAAATCATTCATATGTGTGCATAAATATAAGTCGACACATATTCATTTCATTACAATCATATTTCAACATCTCACAATATTCACCCTGCTCATCCTCACCACTTATGATATATTATTGTATACCATTATTTCACAAATTCATTCACATTGGCTTACCAATTTTCCACTCGGCTCATATCTCACTTTACACACACTATTCCACCCAGCTCATATCTCACTTTACATACATTATTCCACCCGGCTCATATCTCACTTCACACACATTAAACTCTGCCCGGCTCATAACTCACTTCACACACACTTCCAACATGTCATTTATACATATTAATTAATCACCATGTTACTTCTTCTAAGTAACATCAACCATTCCAAATCAATTCACAATAATTATACATATAAATCAATGGTAATATTAATACCGTTATAAATTCACATAAGCATAAATATCCTAACATAAATAGAGAATTCCAGGTATAATTATATTAGTAACTACCAGTCACATACTCTATTTTTAGCATGTTTAATGCATGGTGTTTATGTTGCTCTCAATAATCACACACACATCTAAAAATCACCAATTTTACACCAACTCAACACACATGAGTCTACTTTCAAAATCAATTGAAATCACTCCATTATCACATGTAGAGAATTACTTATGGAAAAATAGGTAAGAACATGTCACACAGTATGCATAAAAGAGCAATCAAATGTTTAGTCCATTTTGACCATTCAAACAGCAATTTTTGCTTAAACACAAAGCTTGAGACTTTTAGAGAACTCTCTAAAGTTTCTCTAGTATCAAACAAAATAAGATTTAGAGCTCTATAGCTCGAGTTATGATAAAAATACAGAGGTTGAAATTCCAGCAAAAATAGAGCATGAAATCCACACCCTCAAAATCAAACATAACTCAATCGAAAACACAACTAGCTTACTAAATGATGTTCTTGAACCTTAAAGATTGTTAATTATAGCTATAGCTCTGAATTCCATAGCCAATCCACTCGCTCTCTCTCCCCAAATCCTAGATTTCTTTAAAGATAATTAAGTGCAACTCACCCTTCTTTCTCAACAACTTCTTCATGCAATAAATTCCAATTCACGTTGGAGAGGAAGAAGATAAAAGCAAATATTATGATATTTATAACCAAATATTCATTTTGCTCCTTAATGAATTGTCACTCTTCCCATATAGCCGTAAAACTTATAAATGCATCACTCTAGTCCCTACTACCTTACTCTTAGCCCTAACCAACACTCAAAATCTATTTCCACGATATCTCACCCTCACCACAAGCTCCAATAGTTCACATATGATTCAACAAGGAATTATTAACAATATGCTTGAAATTCATATGCTTCATGCCTAATGAGTTTTAACGCATCAAGTACACTCTTAACAAGTAATATATAATGAAATATATAAAATTGCATGCCCCTACTTTACATGCGTTATATTTGATTATGTAGAACCCTCAAGTACCACATAGACATATATCCAATGATCTAAATAATACCTGACATGATAAAAATTTTCTCAAAAGATATTCATATATATACATAAATTATTATTTGATACATTGAAAATACTTAATACATATATTAAATAAGGTTGAAAATATACACATAAACTCAATTACAAAATTATCTCTAATGCCAAAATGGTGAATGCTCATGAGGATGAAGATGTCGACACCAAACTTGCTTTGACCCACCTGAGATTCTAAGGAAGACACCCTCAAGCTCTATCAAATACGCACCACAAGCTAGTCTAAGTATCTGAGTCCTGAAAATCACAATTGCAATTGAATAAGCTTACGACTTAATAAGCATTAGAAAATATAATCATACATATAATTCTCTTAAAGAACTAATTAAGAAAAATATATATAATACATTGCAATACATCAAACTACAAGAATTCAGCATAAAAGCTGTGCACGGCCGTGCCTGAGGTGTGTATTTCTACCTCTGGTACACATGACCATGTCTAAATAACACACGACTGTGTTCCATAAAACCGCACGGCCATGCCAAAAAGGCACACAGTCGTGTTTGAGGTCCTGCAACTGTTATCATGCTTATGCACGACCATTTTTTAAAATCACATGGCTGTGTCTAATAACCAGAATAACATTCAAAACATCACAAAGAGATATTCAAACATCAAAACTCAATTATTGGTGTCCTAATTATACTAAATCACATTTTTCAACAATCCTCAATCATAATTTTCACAACACATCTCACATTGAATCCATATTCAATATATATATATAAACATAATGCGGTAATACATGTTATGCAAGTTAGTATCCGGTTGGAGTTCTCAACACACATTCACACGTTTCACACAAAGCTCACTTTTTCTTTTTCTTTTTCATATTTTTCATATATAAGTGGCCATTTTTTAGACTCTATGCCCAGCTCAGTCTCAGATCTCACACGTATATATATATATATATATATCTTACACGAATTGCCACATCTGAGACTCTCTCCCCAGCTCAATCTCGATTTCATTTTCAGCGGAGGCTCTTTGCCCAACTCAGTCTTCACAATCACACGTTTTCCTCACATTCCTCACATCAATCATTATGCATATGTTTTCATCATTCTCACAACGTTATTTATATCACCATACCATATTAAGTGGCTTGCACACATATGTGCCAATGTTTATAATTCATCACAACACATTCCCATATTCATAACATCAATATACACAATTATAAACATAGAATATACCGTTTATATACCAAAAGTATACCAAAATCATAGGTCATAAACTGAAAATATACCAAAAGTAAACCAACCATATACCATATATTTAGATCATTATTGCCACCACGAATGGCATATACCAACCAAATATAGTCAACAACTATAGTTACTTGAAAATCATTATATACTTGCATTATATTAACAATTACTTACTAACAAGCTTCAACTCCTTCTCAAATAAAAGCTCTTCCTATTGAGTAGGATCTCCTCTATCTCTTCTACTTCCTACACATAATTATATACTAGTTTTAATAAGAAAATATTACAATTCATTTCAAATGCACAAAATGCAACTAAATGCTTAAAGGTTCAACATGACCTAAATATGCATATACAAATCCAATAACCCCTAAATTTCTACTAAGGCTAGGGTTATATGTCTACTACAAATTCCTATTAGAATCACTCAATTCGAACAAGTATAGAATTAATTATGAATTTTAGAATCTATTCGGGCAAAATAAAGCGTCAAGGTGAGCAATAAAATGTCTGGCCCTAATTGCCCTTTTTAACAACAAAATCAGTCAAAACTCAAAACATAAAAAATGTAGAGGACTCTTTAAAGTTTCTAGGGAATCTAACTATGCTCAAATCAGAGCTCTAAACCTCAAGATATAGCACAAATAATGAGACTGAAAAATAGAGGCAAACATACCCGAAATTCCTAAAAATCAAACTCAATTAGAACAATTACAAAGCATGTAAAACTTACCAAATTAGGACTCCAATGGATTAAAGACCTTCTAATATTTTCCAAAGCTATGAATTGATCAATTGAACAAGCTCACAAACATTCCAAAATAAATCAAGAAACTCTCTTCTTCTTCTTCCCCAAAATCTCTACACGTACACACACACAACTTCAACCAATCAAAGCTCACTAAATACTCCCCCTAAAGTCCTTTTTAATCATTACCAAACCAATAAATAAATTCATATTTATCACCAAATAATAAATAAAATAATACTTAATAATATAATAAAATATCATCAAAATATCTACTTAACCCCTTAATGAAATAACCATATAGCACAATAGCCCATAACTTTCTATTGTGACAAATTACTCCAAACTTATCTTACAATCTAGTCCCTATATACAACTTATACCTAATCTCAAACTCAAATGAAGTCCACTATCCCATATCCATAAAATGCAATACATACGTCTTCAATACGTATGCTAAAAGGGCAGGTGTTACAGATTCTCCCCACAAAAAAAAAACAAAACAAAAATTTTTTAGTAATCAACTTTCATATTCTTATTATTCTTATTCTTATTCTTATTCTCCATAGAGATTCCTTTCTTTAAAGATTAAAACTTTTTCAATTCTTTGTTTTAGAGATTTTCAATAAGAGTGTAAAATAGGTATAATGCAGGCAGGTCTTTCTTGAAAATTTAGCTTCCACAAATTTCTAGAGGCAGCCGACGTAGAATCCGGTAAGTCAGTGAATGGTGATTGCAAATTTTGATAAATAACATGTTTGTTTATCCTTCGCGAGGGCATCTTTATCATCACCATGGCTTTGGCCCTGGATAGATAATAAAATTTAGAAGTTGGCAGGGGAGGTGAGGGCAAAATCATGCCAGAAGTAGTAAAGGTAGGATTAGGGCCGAGAGTTGGAGCAAACTCCGGTGTGGTTACCTGAGTATAGAGCGCGATGAATAATATAGCCATAACTGCACAATGAGAGAAGCTTTGTAAAGAGTCGCCATTGGTGAATAATAAGAAAAAAAAAAACTATGTTTTTAAGAGTTTTTTTTTTGTTTGAATTTGAGCTTTAAAAAAGTAATCAAATAATAGTGGGAAGATGCAGATAGATAAGTCTGAGGTACAAGGGTAGATTTGTTATTTTTCAGTTAAATGTCCATATCAGTAACTCCATTATGCTAGTCAACAGTAAATCCACCGACAACTTAATTGTAACATGTTGAATACATTTTTTTTGTAATTTTTAAATTGGTTGCCCTACTCAATTATAATTTTTAAAAGTTCAAATACTCAATTGTTAAATTTTAAAAAGTTCAGATACCAAATTTATCTTTATCCCTAAATTATATATATATGTATAAATATCATGCATTCACTAATTAAGTATAATATTTTTTTAAGTATGACATTTTAAATTTTAAAAAAATTGTCTAAACCGTATAAAATGAATGGTTTACCATTCTATCACGGGACCAAAGCATTAGTGGAGCTTAAAGATTCAATTTTCCACTTTCTACTTGATATTTCTTAAAAGGGATAAAGACAAATATGGTGTGTGAACTTTTTAAAATTTAATAATTGAATGTTTAAACTTTTAAAAAGTACAATTAAGTATGACAACCTATTTAAAAATTACAAAATGGTGTATTCAATGAGTTAATGCTGACATGTAATACTTGAACCCACAATTTTAAATGAGATGGATAAAAAACAGTTGTGAATAAAAAATCATGTGATAGTCATATGCATTAACTATATGAAGTTATAAAAATAACCACCAAAAATATAATCAAAAAAAAAAAAGAAACACTTTTGTTGATAATCATTAGTATTCAATATTCAAACCAACTCCTAATTTGTTGTTTCTTTTTAAACAAATCTCCTTTTATATATATATATATTAACCAATTAAGAAACCAACATTATAAATATCTATAACTCTATCTAGCCATCCATTAATCACCCATTTACAACCTCTATTATCTTCACCTTGCCATATGCTCACCGCAAATATGTACAACCTCTATTATCTCATACAACCTTTGTTATATCTACCTTTCCCTCTATCTAGCCATCCATTAAGAAACCAATAAGGCAAATATGTATTGAAGAGCATCATGGACAAATACATATTGAAGAGCATCATGGCCAACCTCTACAACAAACTTCTCTGTATCAACAACTACCAATCGAATTATGCGTGAAAATAAAAATTTATATCAAAACACAAATTAAAGAAATATAAAACCCTAGTTCCTAATAAATTAGATGTTGTCATAGCATGAAATTGAATAGAAACAAAAAGCAACCATAAGTAAATAGAAAGAGAAGTACTTATAATCGAATATCACGACATTAAAAACTGCTATTGGCCAAGTAATTCTCCACTAATTTGTCAAGTAATTGTTATTTGATACACAAAAAAAAAAATCTATAAATCAATGAAAAATGAATAGAAAAATTAAGAGAGTAATACAAAATAAGATAATAAAAAAAAAGAAAATACAAAAATTACAAAGTAGTAGGACTGTAATCCATCAAATAAGAGAGGAATTCAGCAGGAGCAACTTAATCATCGTGGTGTCTGTCACGCGATTGTTATTGCTGCTAGCAAAAAAAAGTTATAAGGAGAAGGGGAAACCCTCAACCTCAGTTAGCAAATAAATGGAGGAGTAGACAAATAGAGGAGATAAGGGAATGCAAAATTGGGCATCTTTATCATCACTACGGCCTTGTCCTTAGAGAGATAATAAAATTTAAAAGTTGGCAGGGGAGGTGAGATCAAGACTGTAAGCTATGATAAGGAAATAAGCGGATTAATGCTCAACAAACATAGGAAGAGTGGGAAAATGCAGATACATAAATCTGAGGTATAAGGGTCATTTTATTATCTCTCAATAAATGTTCATGTCAGCAACTCCAGCCTCTCAGTCAACAGTAAATTTACAAGCAATTTAATTGTAATATGTTAAAGGCACAATATATACAGCGCCCCCTGAACTTGGCATTTTTTGCCATTTTGTCACCTCAACTTCCATGTTTGCCATTTAAACCACTCAACTCGCCCAAAATGTGACTTTTAAACCACTCATAGCCGAATTAGTAAATTGGTAGAGCGCGTGTTATACAAGGCTCTGTAACAAATGCCACGTAAGCTGCCAGTTAAAAATAAAAAAATTAAAAATGGTAAAAAAAAATGCAATCCCCAATTTTCTAACCCTAATCCCTAATTGAATAATTCTTAGAAATCAAACGTATAGGAGCCAAAAACCTGCAAATACTGACGAATGATATCTAGAGATTTATGTGAAGAACTCGCATTGCATGTAAAAGTGTATTGAAGGCTAGTGGAGCATTTGGTTATTGAAAGAGAAAGTCCATTGATTGAAAGCAAACGGTCGAAGAAAAGCTCTACGGTCGACTACGGTAGAAGAAATTGTGGACACTGAAGTTGAGCCTGAAGTTTTAGTTGATGTATGAAGTAAAACACTGATATACGAAATGAATCCAGGTAATTTTTGCCCTTATATTTTGTTGAATGTTGTTTGTCAGTAAATTAGGTATTTTTGTTATTACGTGATTCAGTTAGGGATTTTTTGTACATGCACAAATTGGTGTAAAAGTAATCAATATTGTAAGTGTTGGTCGTTGTTTGTCATTTTCACTGCATAAAGTATAAAGAGTTTTCATTTTGGTAAATGTGGTTGAGTTTAAATATGCATTTTGGATTTTTTATTTTATTTACATGTTTGCTGTTTATTTACATAATGGAAAAATTTTCAATATATTATCATTATAGTGGCCGGTTTGCAAATATAGAAGAAGCAGTGATTTATGTAGGTGGTTCCATGTTGTCTAAACATGGGTTGGATGTAGATAGGATAGGTTATTTGGATTTGGTTGATGATGTTGAACAATTAGGATATAGTGAAATTAAATTGTCTTATAGGGTGCTAGGACTATCATTAACTGATGGGTTAAGAGAAATTAAGGATGACAAATAGGTGATGGAAATGTTAAAGTTTTTGAGTGATGGAGATGGAATGTTTGAAGTGTATGTAGAGGGTCAAAAAAGAGGGGGTGGTGAAAATGTGGTCCCACAAGGCAAAAGTGTGGCAGTAAATACTAAAGAAAAAAATATTAGGGCAACACCATCTTCCAGTAGGGGGGATATAAAAAGGAAAGAAAAAGTTATAGCTGCAGAAAAGCACATAGGAAAATTTAAGGCTGTTGTGAAAATAAAGTGCAAATCTGAGGAAACAGTTCAGGAAATAGATGTAGAAGGAGAGCAGAAGTATAGCAGAGTCAAGCAGATCTTGATGAAGAAGATACAGAGGAAGATAAAAGCTGTGGAGAAGATAGCAACACTGATGGTGAGGTGCCTACAGAAGAGGATGTAGAGAATGCTAAAGATAAAGGCAGTGATGTTAATGAATAAGATATTGCTGCCAGAAAAGAACTGAGAAAATACAGACAGATAAGGCCTAATAGGCAGAGGGGTACACGTGCATATCATATTCAATTAGGTGAAGCTGGAGTTGATATTGGGTATTCTGAATTTGGTAGATCAAACAATAGGTATGCATGCAAAGTATGTGGAGATGAGAAGTACTTTGATAGTAATAACCCAGGCAGTGACTACAGTGATGCTGAGAAAGTGAGTGATGATGAGGTGCCAAATAGAAGACAGAGTATAAAGATTGAATATGATCCAAAATGGCCTATTCCTCCATGGGAAATTGGCTTGGTGTTTGAGAATGCTGTGCAGTTTAGGGAGGCACTTGCTAAATATGCAATTGCAAGGGGAGTTCAGTTAAGGCTGAAACCAAAGGAAGCTGGTCGAGTAAGAGCAAAATATAAGGAATTCCCAAAGTACAAATGGTTTATAAGTGCAAGTACAGATGGCAATACAAATGATTTCACAGTGAAGACATACAATCCATTTCACAACTGTTGGAGAACCAATAAGAATAAATTGTGTACATCCAAATTTATTGCTACACATTACAAAGACAGAATCATTTCCCAGCCATCCATCAAGTTGTGGGAGTTGCAAGAGCTTTGTAAAAAGGAACTTAAAGTGAAAGTTGGAACAACTGTTTGCAGGAGAGCAAAGTTTCTAGTCATGTCTCAATTTATGGGTGATTACACTGAAGAATATAATAAGCTGCAGTGGTATGTTGATGAAGTGATGGCATCTAACCCTGGTAGCACCTGTTTTGTGAAGACTGATACAAGCCAGCCAGGGAAGGTTGTATTTGACAGGTTTTATATGTGCTTGTATGCACTAAAACAAGGTTTCATACAAGGTTGCAGAAAAGTAATTGGACTTGATGGTTGCTTTTTGAAGGGAGTATGCAGAGGTTAGCTTTTGTCTGCTATTGCTAAAGATGGCAATGGATAAATGTATCTAGTTGCATGGGCCGTAGTTCAAGTTGAGTGTAAAGAGATATGGAAGTGGTTCCTCAGGGTTATCAGAGATGATCTACAGATGGAAAGTGGACAGGGTTTTGTCCTAATGACTGATATGCAAAAGGTCAGTTAACTTATGTTACAATAAATGTGAATTTAGTTAATTTTTTTTACTGTTACCAATACTATTAATGCTATTATTATGCATGTTGATTCTTATGACCATAGGGTTTAGTGCCTGCAATACAAGAAGAATTGCCTGAAGCTGAACACATAATGTATGCTAGGCACATTTGGTCCAACTGGGCAAAAAAATGGCGAGGTAAGGAGAGAAGAAAGAGGTTTTGGATGTGTGCTAGGAGTAGTTTTGAGGTTGAATTAAAAGATAATTTATTGGAACTGAATAAGTTGGCAAAGGGGATTGTAGAGGATGCATTATGTTACAACAAGGAAAATTGGGTGAGGGTTTATCAAGGAACTGAGACAAAATCTGATGCTGTAGAGAATAATATGTGTGAGACTTTCAATGCTTGGATTTTAGTTCCTAGGCATAAGT
>CATIWO010631789.1:0-12407 GCA_949673435.1 Macaranga tanarius
ATCATGACACGACGGGTTCACCCATTTCCATTTTAGGTTTTAGATTTTTATAATTAAAAAAAATGACATGGGCATTTTGGTAAAAGTGTCTCTTAGAGAGACACCAAAATCCATCTCTCTAAGAGACACCTATCATTATCCTTATATAATAGTGCTCTCTCCACGCGTCACCAAACATTGTCCTTATATATATACATACACGAAAAACTATATTTAATCCGCCACAGATTAGGTGTTGCTTATATTTTATGGTTATCTTGTACGTGATATAGACTATACTAGTTTAAAAAGAAGTAGCCAGTAGCCAGTAGCCACCAGCTTTGCGATGCCATATTCATATCATCTAAAGGATCCTCTTTAGTAATTGATTTTTTCCCTTCTCTTCTGTTGAGATCACCTCATGTATCTGATCATAATTTTAGCTATTGTTATATTTCTCCTGAAACTTGCCTTCTCGATATTATGGGTTCCATTTAAGATTCAAACACATTTCCAGAAACAAGGAATAAGGGGGCCTGGCTACCGTCCGTTGCTGGGGAACACAACAGAGATGTGCTGTCTGGAAGAAGAGGCTTGGTCACAGCCGATGTCATTGGAACATTACATACTACCTCGTGCGGTTCCATTTCTCCACAGGTGGTCAAGTGAGTATGGGGAGAAGTTTTTGTACTGGTCTGGGACAAAACCAAGTTTAGCCCTGGCTGAGCCAGGCTTGATCAGGGAAATTCTTATGGATACAAGTGGGTCATTTGAGAAGCCTGATCTTGATCCGTTGTTTAAGCAGCTGCTGGGAGACGGACTTGCAGGTATCAGAGGAGAGAAATGGGCGGTTCACAAAAGAGTAGCTGCTCGAGCCTTAAATATGGAGCAAGTCAAGGTGAGGATTAAGCTGTGCCCTGTTTCTGCTAATTATATGATTAAGAGAACAAATGGAAGAAGACCAAAAAGTTTAACTAGATTAATCATACATTCTTGATATGATTTTATTTATTTACTTGGAAGGGATGGGTGCCAGAAATTGCTGCGAGTACTCTGACAATGCTGCGTAACTGGGAAGAGAAAAGAGAAGGGAAAGCCGAATTCGAAATGGAAGTGCATAAAGAACTTCATGATCTATTAGCGGATATTATCTCTATAACAATTTTTGGAAGCAGATTTGATGAGGTAAAGCATATATTTAAGCTACAAGAGAAGCAAATGCATCTTATCTCTCTTGCTACTACCGTCTCCATTCCAGGGTTCAGGTAATTAACTTTCACAACTCACCAAAACAATGCAGTGCGGATGCATGGAAAGTTCATTGATCTCTATATATGTTGTTTATAATGTCTCAGGTTTTTGCCCACTAAGATGAACAAGGAGAGTTGGAGACTAAAGAATGAAATCCAGGAATCATTTCGGATACTAATCGAGCGAGGCTAGCAGCAGAAAAAGAGAGAACTCTAGAGATCTACTTAGCCTGCTAATATCTCCCCATAAGAATCCGAATGGTAGAGATGAGAAATTAGATATCGAGGAAGTTATTGATGAGTGCAAAACTTTCTACTTTGCAGGAATGGAAACAAGTGCTAATACTTTAACTTGGGCACTTACCCTTTTATCAATTCATCAAGAATGGCAAGTCAAAGCTAGGGAGGAGGTGGTACGAGTCTGTGGAGACAATAATAAGCTTCCTGCCGCAGATCTTATAGGTGAACTTAAAATTGTAAGTGCAACTTTAAAATTGTCTGTGTATACATAAAGTTCCAGAAATATATTTCTTTTCTGTCTTATGATTGCAGCAAGTTCAAATTTCTCTTGTTTATTATACAGATTAACATGATTCTAAATGAAACACTTCGACTCTACACTCCAAATTCTGGGATTTTCCGGCAAGCAAAGAAAGGAGCTAAGCTAGGGGACCTTGATATTCCAGCTAATACACACTTGCTTTGGTTATAAATGTTGCCCATCGTGACCCAAGGATATGGGGTGCGGATGCTAACAAGTTCAATCCTCAAAGATTTGCTGAAGCTCGAAACCATTCATCTTTATTTTTCCCATGGGGTTTAGGCCCCAGAACATGTGTGGGACAAAGTTTAGCCATGGTTGAGATGAAAATTGTTCTAGCAATGATCGTCAGGCAATTCTCTTTTGTGTTCTCACCAACTTATGTTCATGCTCCCAAGCAATTCCTGACGCTATTCACTCAATATGGCGTACAGATTCTCTTCAGAAAAATCTGAAAATTAATGGTTTTCCTTGGTTTTATTTGGTGTGCTTGTTTTATTTCCTTGGACGAATATATATGCTTGTTTCATCATTGTGTGTAAATTTATATCAAGCTTATATTAGACTAAATAATTGTCTCTACAGGAAGTCTACCCCTGTTTTTTTCATGAAGGATAGTGCATAATGTGGTCCTAACTTCTGGAGGCAAAGAAAATATAATTATACCTATAAAATATAGTCATTCATCACTGAAAGCTTCGTTTAACATTTTTGTCCAGATTGATGCATTATTGCATCAAGTGAATAATCAAATAGAAAATATCATCAGCATCAAATACTATAACAAATAAAATTGTTATAGAAATGGCAACAAGTTAACCTCCCTATGGACATACCATAAGAAGCAGGATTCATCATTTGTTGACACCCTATGATGCAGCTCATAATAGATATGCGCTATTCTCTCACTGTATTTCTTAAAACTCGCTCAATAGTCAATACTATGGGTTCCATACAAAATTCATATGCAAGGTGTTGCATGCAGTCCCCGGCTACCGTCCCATCATCGGGAATCAGTCGCAGATGCCACATATGACAGCAGAAGAAAAGTTCAACCTCAAGATCCTGCTTATAGTACCTGTAGGTCTAACAAGCATGGCAAGAACTACTTGCCCTGGTTTGGTCCCAAGCCCAGGTTAACAATATCAGACCCAGGCATGATCAAGGAGGATCTCATGAATGTGGGTTGCTTGTATGAAAGGCTTGACAACTACTACCCCTCGTTGAAGCAGCTTCTGGGAGAGGGACTCACCGAGCTCAGAGGTGAGAAATGGGCTATTCACAGAAGGATCTGCAGCCTGGGCCCTGGCCTTAAACATGGAGCAAGTTAAGGTATGTGTAGAGAACTCTTTGTTCAGAATTCCTGATTACCAATGTATATGACGAGGGCTTGCCATGTGAGATTAATTATGTTTGTCTTTTTCTTCTGACACTAATATGCATGAGGCTGATTTGTATTCTTGTAAGGATTGGATGCCAAAATGGTGGCTAGCATGATGACGATGTTGGATAAGTGGGAGCAGAAAAGAGGAGGCTAAAATGAATGTTACATCCAGAACTATTTTTGGAAGCAATTTTGAAGAGGGAAAACACATTCTTGAGTTACAAGAGCTTCAGCTTCTATGTTCCAGCTGGCTTCAGGTGACTTAACATTTTGAGATAAAGAATCTTCATTTTCAAGATGCTCATACCTCTTTTCCACACTCTTCCATGCATCTTGTTAACCAAACATAGCTTTCATGCCGACATGTCATGTTTTGTAATTTTCTTTGACGCAAGAAAATTAAAATAAAGACTCAATTATTTGTCATCTATATCCATATCTATATAAATACAATAAAACTTATCTCTAAACTATGAGTTAGTCAATTTGGCCAAAAAAAAAAAAACTATGAGTTAATCAAATTGTGTTAAATAACATTTTATTAGATTTATATGTATAGGCTTATTTGCAAGTTATATACCATAATTCATTTAGTATGTGTTTGATTCAAATTAAATTTTATAAAAGAATTTATTTGCAATTGCCAATGAGTGTATTTAGTTTAAATAAAACTTTTATAAACTTCTTTTTTAATTTCAACTTTTTAATTTTTTGGAATTACTTAACACTAAATCAAACTCTTATTGAGGAAATGTATTTGGTTTAAATGAATTTGAAATTCATTTGTGAATAAATTTTATTTTATTTAAAATTTATTTGAAAATGAAATAAATTTCTCGATGAAATTGATCCAAACAATTGATTCTCCTTCAAAGTCTTTTTATTTTCTAAAAACATTATTTTGGTATTTATTTTAATTTATTATTTGCAAACTAACTTTATCTCTTTCTATTCCTCAATATTTCATGGGAGTTTAAACAAAATTTTCTTTTAACCTTTTAATTTTCAGCCATTATATCCTTCAACCTTTCAACTTTCAAACTATTATTTCCTTCAGCTCTTTTTTTTTTTTTTTAAAGAATTTCCTTCAACTCTTGAAGTTTCATATTTAGTGTTTTCTTTTATTTATTTTTATATATATGAAATAAGTTTGATGATTCTTTTCTACTTATAATTTTTTTTTATATTTCTAGTTACAATTTTTTTACCTTTTTATATAAATCACTTTCTCAATGTCAATTTTTTATAAATTTATAATCCATTCTTTACTTAATTATTTTACACTCGAAACTCAAAATGTCTAATGGTCATTTTGAAGTTTAAGGTTTTTTTGGTAACTTAAAAAGGATAGATACCATTAAATCAATTTCAATTTTATTTTCAATTTGAATTTATCTTCATCTTATACTTTTCTTTCACATTTTTTTATACTATTGTTGATGAAAGTTGAAACATTTTATTTATTTGTCTATTTGTTCATATTTAGAGGAGGAATGACTAAACAGAAATTTTTAGTTATTTTTTCAAGTTGTAACATAAAGTATGATTTTTTTCCAATTGCATCTGCCGATTTATTTTTTTTAGAAAATAAATATTCTTTATACAATATTTTAATTTGCATTTTTAAATAATGTGGGCATTAAGCGGAGGAGGATTAATAGGAAAATATTTAGTTAGGAGTGAAGTGTTTAGAAGAAAGAATTGTAATTGTTTACTCATACTTAAAATTCAAACACAAGTACAATGGCATGTTTATAGGTAAGACTTAGGCTCCGTTTGTTTACTAGAAAATATTATGTCTCTTGAAAAATATTTTTCAAAAAAAATATTTTCCAGAAAAATATAATATTTTTTTTATATTTGGCTACAACACTAGAAAAATAGTTAAAAAATATTTTTGGTATTTAGTTTATAATAGATTTTTTTCTAAATTATACAATATTACATATAAATGGTAACATTTTATTTTTATTTTTTTTTCTCTCTTTATATTTGATAAGCATTCAAGTTTTGGAAAATAACTTTCCGTTTTCAAAATAGGATGTTGTTTTCCAATATTTTTAAGTTATTTTCCTTTGACTAATAACTTATTTTCTTTTGACTTATTTTATTTTGGTAACCAAACATTAGAAAATAAGGAAAAATATTTTCAGGAAGAATATTTTCCGCAAACAAACGGAGCCTTAATTCTTAAAATTCAAATACATTTACCATAATTAATATATTAACATTTAATTTTTTTTTTGGCATCAACTACCAGATAGAACCACAAGAACGACAAAAGTCTCTCATACTAACATTTAATTTAAACACTCAATAAAACACAAAGGAACTTACTCACATTAAATATAACCAAACATTAAATCTTTCACTACACCAACACTAAGAAACATATTTTTAGAAAATTCAAATTAATATTCAACAAACTATTTGTTAATAACAAAACCTCAATGATTGTAAAAAAACAAAATCTTGTTCAGGAAATAATTTTTTAAAGTGAAAGCTTTGAATTTCAGTTGTCTGTACCTGACAATAGCTTTATTTTTCAACAGTGCCAGCCACATGATAATATATATAGATCTATAAGAAGTTAAAAAGCATATTAGGTGTTGCTTATCTTTTATTTTATATGCATATGCATGTATGTACATGTTATATACACATGAATGATTAAAACAGATTAGGTGTTGCTTAAATTTTATGATTATCTTGCACATAATGCAGACTGTAGTGATAGTTTTATAACGGTAATATTTTTAATTTTATGTGCAACTTGTGATGTGAACAGTGCCGTCAAGTCGACGTAACAATTACTAAAATATTTCTATAAAAAAATTTTATCCCCTATAATATTAAGATCAAAAAAATTATTTCATTAATTTTTTTTTATCTTTTAACGCCACGTGATTGATGCGCGGAGCATTTTGTATCGTTATCCGTTTTATAAATAGCCACCAGCTCTTGCAACAAGCTAACCTCTCTATAGACATACCATAAGAAGCAGAATTCATCATTTGTTGAGACCCCATGATGCAGCTCATGCTAGTTATGATAGTAGCTATCCTCTTATTGTATCTCTTAAAGCTCGTACACTCAATACTATGGGTTCCATACAAAATTCAATACCATTTCTGCATGCAGGGTGTTGGAGGCCCCGGCTACCGTCCAATCATTGGGAATTCGTTACAGATGCGGCATATGACTGCAGAAGAAAAATTCAAAAAGCAAATATCTGATGACCACAAGATCCTGCACAGAGTAGTTCCTGCTTATAGTACCTGGTCTAACTTGTATGGCAAGAACTACTTGTACTGGTTTGGTTCCAAGCCCAGGTTAGCAATAACAGACCCAGGCATGATCAAGGAGATTCTCATGAATACGGGTGGCTTATATGAGAGGCTTGACAACGATCCCTTATCGAAGAAGCTCTTGGGAGAGGGACTCGCCGAGCTCAGAGGTGAGAAATGGGCTATTCATAGAAGGATCTGTAGCCTGGCCTTGAACATAGAGCAAGTTAAGGTGACTCTTAGAACTCTTTCTTACGAATTTTCAATTACCATTTTTTTTTATTAATAGAGAAGTCATATGATATAAGTATCGATGGACTACTCTGCTGAGAGCAGCCCTATATCTTAGGATGTCCTTGGAAAGGAGTGGTCACTTGACTACCCTCTCGTTGGCCTCAATTACCAATTTATATGAAAAATGATTGTTACATGAGACTTACTTTTTCTTTTTTTTTTTCCTGAAACTAAATATGCATGAGGCTGATTTTAATTCTTGTAAGGATTGGGTGCCAAAAATGGTAGCTAGCACGATGATGATGTTGGAGAAGTGGGAGCAGAAAAGAGGAGGGAGAGATGAATATGAGATAGAAATTCACAAGGAAATGCATAATCTTTCAGCAGATATCATATCCAGAACAATTTTTGGAAGCAGTTTTAAAGAAGGAAAACACATCTTCGAGTTGCAAGAACGGCAAACGCATCTTTTCTTTGTGTCTCTGAATAGCGTCTATGTTCCTGGCTTCAGGTGATTTATGATTCTACTGAACTTGAACCATTCAAATTGAATTAGTAGTTGAAATGTTATTTGATTCATTTCCAGGTTTTTGCCCACGAAGAAGAACAAAGAAAGGTGGACACTAGACAAGGAAATTCGCGAATCAATTCAAAAGCTGATCGAGGCTAACAACACAAGAACAGAGAATTCAAGGAGTCTACTTGGTCTGTTAATGTCGCCTCACAAGAATCATGATGGTAAGGAAGAGAAATTGGAGGCAGAGGAAATTATGAATGAATGCAAGACCTTTTACTTTGCAGGGAAGGAATCAAGTGCCAATACTTTGACCTGGGCACTTGTCCTTCTAGCAATGCATCAAGATTGGCAGATTAAGGCCAGAGAAGAAGTGATTCGTATTTGCAAAGACAATGAGCATCCAACTCCTGCTGATCTTGCCCAACTTAAAATTGTAAGTACATGTAGCAACCTACATACATGCCTCCTGTTATATTGGATGAACAGTATCTTTTCTGAATTGGCTTTGATATTATTGCAACAGATTAGCATGATAATAAACGAAACGCTTCGACTTTACACTCCGTCGGCACTCCTATTGAGGCGAACCTGCAAAAATGTCAAACTGGGGGAACTTGAAATTCCTGATGATACGCAGCTCGCACTTGTTATAATTGCAACCCATCATGATCCTGAAATATGGGGACAAGATGCCGACAAGTTCAATCCTGAGAGATTTAGCGAGCCTCGCAAGCGTTTATCATCCTTCTTCCCTTGGGGTTTAGGCCCCAAAATATGTGTAGGACAAAGTTTTGCCATGATGGAAATAAAGCTTGTTCTTGCTATGATCATTAGACAATATTCTTTTGCACTCTCAACAGCATATGTTCATGCCCCTGTGCAGTTCCTGACAGTTCAGCCTCAACATGGAGCGCAAATCCTGTTTACAAAAATCTGAAATTTCTGATTTCTTCAGCTACAGTCAGTCCATTTGGAGTATCTTGTAATAAACAGTTATTGTTGAAATACATTCCAATAATAAACGGGCGTATTTGCAATTGGTGTGGTATTTTTTTCTTTTTGTATGATTTGAAAATTCTTATCTACATGCATTCATTCAACATATATGTTACAACCAACAAATAATTAATATATATTTTAAAAGAAAATCTTATCTACCAATATATTATATATTAGATTTGTAATACATATATTCACCTAACATAAAATATAAAATACTTAAAATATGTCATATATTTGATCATTTAATATAATATGTATTTAATATAATACGGAAGCAAAATAAATAAATTACTTAATATTAATTAATTAATATGATAAATATGTCAACAACCCAATAATATAAATCTATACATTAGTATAGACAAAAAATTTCATATTATTATATGATTAAACTGCAATTAACGTGTTTAATGTTGAAATAAGAGTTGAGATTTTTAGTTCAAACTCTAGGATGTGGCCTAAGATGGGCAGCACCAACAAAATATCCGGAACAATAATTGCTGGATAGAGGTGAGCATTCGGCCTATTCAGTTAAAACCAAACTAAAATTATGCAAAATCAAATTAACCAAAATTATAAACACAAAAGCTTAATTGAGCCAAATTTTTCAGCAAACTAAATTAACCGAACTAAATAGATTGAATTTTTTATTGAACTAACTGAACTAAAATTAAATTTTCAAAATTGTAATTTATTTTAATATTTTTATTTTAAATTATATATTAATATTAATAATTATAAAAATAAAAAAAATAAAATTTTAGTTTATTCAGTTATTTTAGTTAATTAAAATTTTTATGTAGAATATCACACTGAATCAAAAATAATTTTTTAGTTTCTGTTATTTAAACCAAACAAAATTAAATTTAAATAAAACCAAACCAAATTGATCAAATAATCAAATCAGGCGAACAGAATGCTCTGCCCTGCTGCCGGACTCCAACTAATTGGGACGGAAAGGAAGGTGCGCACATAAGTACCTGGGACTGTTCGTTTTTTGCCAATTTGAAATGACTAAACTACCCAAACCGAATCGCAAAATCCAGACTATTCAAATCGTAAAAAAAGGCCATAGCCAGTGTCAAACCAGTCAAAGAAAACCAAAAAACATCGTCAGTGCTCTTTAATCGTCAGCCATCCAAAATTAACACCGTAAAACCTTAATTTAATTAAACTCAATTGTCATTTTCTGCGTCGTTAGGGTTCACAAAAAAATTAAAATCCCCAAAATTGTTGGGGCTCCAAAACGAACTTTCTTGATTGATATTTGATATGATATCGTTTAAGCGATCGTGAAAAGGCGGGAGATAAAATTTAAAAGAAAAAAAAGAGCTGAAAAAGAAGTAGAAATTCTCGTGCAGGTGTAGTGTTTGTTAACTAAACTGCCATTTGGGAGCTTCGTTTGATTGACGCGTCTTTGATTGATAGAGGATCAGATTCCCACGGCCTTTGCTTCTGGTTGGTCCATTAAACTTTCGATTTTTTTTCTCCTGTTTATCCTTTTATCATCACTGTTGTTGATCTTGATTTCTGTTTGTTTTGGGAATTTATCTTGTGAGTTTTTGAATAAAATGGTGTAATTTTTATGGGTATTCAACTTTATTATTCTTACTGATTTGGAAATGGTTACCTGAAAATTAGTTTTCAGCTGAATTTTATCATGCTCCTCCTCATTACAATCGGTTCTGCTGGTGTCCCAAATCCTTCACCTGTTTGATAAAAGTCCTCATAGAATTGCTTTTGCTGTGTTTGGTTTTTTTTTTTTTTTTACTTAGCTGTATGCAGAATTAATCATTTGATGCTTTTATGATTTGATCGTTTTTCTGTCCTCGTTCAGGTTTGTGGAGGAAGAGGAATTATATGATTGTAATTTGAAAGTTATGAGATTGTATTTTGAATATTGTGGAAACAGTTGTGTTCTCTGTAATAGAGGGTTTCTAGCAAAACTTTTTTGCTTAAAAGGGTAAGATGCCATCTACATATTATTCAAGACTAAGATCTGCTGTACAGGATGAATTTTGGCGATCGATTATAGGGCAAGATGTTGGGCTTCTGAATTCGACTGAAATTCTAATTGGGCAAGTGAAATCAAGGTTTTTCGGTTCTAGGTTATTTCATTCTGTACGAATTTCATCTCTTGCAGACATACAAGCACTTTTAGGACCTGGTACTGTTTTTGCTGCCCAATCTGATTTGCTATTGACCAACCGTAGAAGAAATATCTCTGTTGTTGGGGCACTTTCTCGCACATTTTCTGTACCCTCTGTGTCAGGTCCTTCATTACAGGTCTGCGGGTATCATATTGATCGTGCCTTTAGTGATACAAGTCAAATATCAGACAGTGGGAAGTTGCACAAAAAATTAATGGCTGCTTGTGCATTCAAAGCTATTATTGGTGGATCTTTTCTGGAGAATGTAAATTCAGGAGGCAGGCATCTTCCACTTTCAACCAACAATGCCACCATCTCTTATGGCAATGGAAGTTCTCAGACATGCAGAAACGTTAGTATGAGTTTGAAGAAGCAAGAGCAATCCACCAATTCTCCAATTTATGGATATTTTGTCTACAATGTGATGAAGAAGTGGTATAGCTCTTCTCCATTCATAGAGTTGGGATCTAGATATCTCCATAGCTCAGCTCCTGTGTGTTTGTCAGCTGGAACTGCTCCTGATGTAACCTTTGAGAACTCAGGTCGTGAAGACCAGCTTGAAACCTCTACAGTTTCCTCAGGACAGTATGTTCCTCAATATTTCCAACATTCTTTGTTGAATTTTTTTCCTTATAATATCTTTTTGAAGCTTGGTGTACAAATTTGTCTGCTTGATTGAAGAAATGTGTGTAAATTTTTTTTTTTTTTGACATATGGCTGTGTCTGACAATAAATCTTATAGCACTTATTCTTGTTTTGCTGTTTGTCATTAACTTCAGGAAGATTTCTGCTGGTAATACACTGAAGCTAATTTCAGGATCATGCTACTTGCCCCATCCTGATAAAGAAGAAACTGGGGGAGAGGATGCTCATTTTATTTGTACAGATGAAGAAGCAATAGGTGTGGCTGATGGTGTAGGTGGCTGGGCAGATCTTGGTGTTGATGCTGGGCTATATTCCCGGGAACTCATGTCTAATTCAGTCACTGCAATTCAAGATGAGCCAAAGGGTTCAGTTGACCCATCAAGAGTCTTAGAGAAGGCTCACTCTAGCACGAAAGCCAAAGGTTCCTCAACAGCATGTATCATAGCACTTACAGATGAGGTATGTCATTTTCATTTTTGGCATTCTTTGCTTGCAGCCAGGAATGGTGAAAGTGTATGGAAGTAAATATTATTTTTCTTGCCGTATGCTGAGTAATTATATGTTGCATTTTTTTCTTGAGATTGCTAAACATTTCTGCAAATTTTTACACCAATGATTGCTTATAATAGTGTAAAATAGCTGTCATCTTTTATAACCGTCCCTAAGAAAGTAATTATGCTTGCTAAACCTCTATATTTCCACATCAGTTATGACTTAAACTGACTTGTGGGCTTTAAAAGGAACTTGATTACTTCGTACCTTGTTGACACACGGGCATTCAATAATGATCTTTATCCTTTTGTGGGTGGATCATCGAAGATATTTGCACTTGTCTAACCACTGCAAAGTTCCTTATGGTGAAACTTTTGATTGTTCATGTTTGAAACAAGGTCGTGTTTCTTTTGACTTATTTGCAAAAGTTTTGTTGATTTGGTTAGGGTCTCCATGCAATCAACTTGGGGGATAGTGGTTTCATAGTGGTTCGAGATGGATGCACTGTATTCCGCTCTCCTGTGCAGCAGCATGATTTTAATTTCACTTATCAACTTGAGAGTGGAAACAATGGCGATCTACCTAGCTCTGGTCAGGTTAGTATGGATCTTCATATTGTATTCTCTATGTACATGGTGGGGTTGTTTGGTTTAGGAGTATAGTGTGCTTCCAATTAAGCACATTATTGTTATGTGAATGATAGTTCATATGGTGTCTGATTTTACCACTACGAATATGTTGTTTCATTTTAGAAGTTGTCCAGGGTATGCGGGATTTGTTATCAAATTTAACCTAAGAATACAATAAAAAATAATTACAAGATTCAACATTGATGATTCAAATAAATTTAATTTTTATGGAATGACTGAAAAAGTTAAGTTGGACTAGTGTGGTAAAAGTTAGAAGGATTGACAATATTAGGGTAG
>CATIWO010631852.1:0-12206 GCA_949673435.1 Macaranga tanarius
CTCTTCTCTTTTTTTTTTCAAATCAAATAACCAATTAGTCCTTCTAGTTCTCCCTATAACCTAATAGATCCTTAAAATTTATTTTCTAATTCTATTTATTATTATAAGTCGGTTAACTTCTAGAACATGATGTTACAGTTAAGACTTCAATGTAGAGCATTGTAGTCATCAAATCCATGTGAAATACATATTATAATGTATTTATTTATAACAACTAATGAGAAAATTCTCTCAAAAAAAAATTGATATTTACTAGTTATCACATATATTGTAATTTCTATAATATGTTAAATAAAGTTTAAAAGAAAACAATATATTTTATGTATAGTGTAGGCGGTGGGGTTCAGCGCGTGCCGAAGTGGCGACTCCACTAGGAATAGAAAAACTGATTCCAAGTGTTTTTTGTTTTATTATTTTTAACTATTTAATTATTCCTTCTGCATTTGTATTCACTACACCATTTTCACATACTGTATACACAGTGCTGAATAACCTGACAGTGGTTGTTGCTTTGCTACCTGTGTTTCATTTAAACCTGGTGGTAGGGTATACAGCTATTGTCACTTATAGTAGAGTACAATTGAGTACGTCGTTCGGACCCTTGAGTGGGGAGATGGAAAGAGAGTATATAAAAGACTATTGGAGCCTTTAAACTTACCCGAGACTCAGCTCATGTAGTGCTCTAGTGACTACCCTCAAGGTTTCCTTAAATACATATGTTCTGTTGCTATATAGTAGTCTCTTTCATAAAGCCTAAGCCTAATATTGATGAACCATATTAGATTGGGCTTTGTCCTTCTACTATGGCCCATTATATTGGACTTTGATTTTATGGAAGAGATATACTACTTATTCGTTCTGTATCAAGAGCTTATATATGTACGTTGGTTTTGTTATCCCCTGATGATAATCAAAACTCAGACCAAAAATCATAGGGCGAGAGACTTACCTTAAACACGTGTGTTGAAGGAATAAGATTGGAAAGCGTTATTATTGAGACTTATGTGTGTTTGCTATTTGTTTGTTTGTTTTGTAAAATTTTTGTAAAAAAAAAATAGAAAAAAAAAACTAAAAATCTTTTGCATTTCATGCATACATGCCACTCATTTTCTATTCAAAATGTATTTTTACAGTTGAAAGTCACTTCCATTTGGAAGTAAGTTAAGGGTAATTTGATCCCCTAATATCAAGAATCTACCTAGTCAGTTGAGACCACACTGTAAGAGAAACATAATGTCAGGACCCTCTAAAATTTATCTAGAATCCCTCACGCAAGAAATGTTAAAGGAACTCAAGGATGATGTGCGAAAAATGTGCAGAGAGGTGTTTACTGAGATGTTTGGAAAGAAGCCCAGAGAAAGAGAGTATGATATGAAAACTGTGCTTGCTGATTTGCCTAAGCAAGAAATTCAACCACCTGCCGGGGATTCTGGACATCTGGAATGGGCTAAAGAAATGGCTAAGATGAGATCTCAAATGCAACTCCTAATGAAAGATAAGGGGTTGGACGTTGCAATGGACTATGGTGACTTGGACATGGATGATGAAGATCCACTGCCTCTAAAGTTTAGATTTCCAAATATCAAGAAGTATGATGGGACAGATGATCCTCACCTGCATCTCTGACAATATGTCATATTTATGAAGCCCACCGGACTGACCAAGGCACAAATCATCAAATAATTTCCAATGTCATTAACTGGAGCGACTGTTAAGTGGTACTACACCCTGGATGTACATGTTCAATAGAGCTGGAAGGAGAATTATTCAGCCTTCATCAAACAATATGGGCTGAATTTCCAGTTTGAAGTCTCCCTCAAAAAATTATAAAATATAAGGCAGGAGCCTAATGAATCCTTCACAAGCTTCCTGAATAGATGGAGAGGAAAGTTGGCTCTGATTAGGTATAAATCTGCAGAATCAAATCAACTGCTCATAGCTATAGAAGCTTACATTCCACCTATTGCTAATAAGTTGAAGAATATGGGCATTAGGAATTTTATGGAGTTATACCACTTTAGTATGCAAATTGAGGGTGATATGAAGCTGGACATTAGGTGAATGATTGTGTTCCATTTTTTATTTTAATAAATGTCAAACTGCTCAAATTACATGATCATAAATTTATTATAATTGTGCATCTTATATTATTCTTGAATGAGAGAGAGAGATGGAAGACCAAAAAAAAAAAAAGAGAAAAAACCCAATCGAATAAAATGGCTATATGTTAAGATCGACTTTCAATTTCTCTTTGGGCATCAAACCTTTCACTTCTCCTTTACATGGATCCTTTTCAAAAAAAATGAATGAAAAAAAAAACATGAAAAGAGAAAAGAGAAGAGAGGAGGAAAAAAGAAAAGAAAAGAAAATGAAAAAGAAAAATAGAAAGAAGAAAGAAAAGAAAAGAAATTGAAAAGAAATGAAATGAAATGAAAGAAAGAGAAAATAAAAGAGAAAGAAGGGGAGAGAGGAGAAATAAGGAAGAAAAATCCTGAATGTTACACATCTTTGAGAAAGTCAATCCTTGTGTAGCAATTGAAAATTTCTCATCCACAACCAATATAAAATTCCCTTCTAACACCTATCTTCACCAAACTTCTAAAATTCTTGTGAGCTGAAAAAAAAAGTTGGCCAGAAAACCTACAATAGGCTGGTCAATAACAATTATAATGTAATGTGCATAGTTGTAACGAATAAGTAATCATATAGAATGAGCATGATTGACGTAATATTAGCACACAAAGTATCAAACATGGACTTTTATGAGTCAGTAGCAAATCCAGAGAATTAACAGCCAAAGTGGTGATACAAACATCAGGAATTCAGCAACACAGACATCAAATAGTCAGTATCAAGTCAGCAGTGAGTAATGAGTATATTACAACAATATGGACATTAGGCAGTCAGGCCGATCGACAATGGTCAATCATCAGTAGAATTTTACAACCACCCAGCTAGATTGAAAACTCTCAGAAAGAGAGCAATCTAGGCAAAAGAGGAAAAAAAAAAAGAAAAAAAAAAGACCCAGTTAGGTTTAAAAACTCTCAGAAAGAGGGCAGCCTAGGCAAAAGAGGGAATATAAAAATAAAAATAATTGCAATTTCAAGTTGGGCTAATCAAGTGGATTTTAAGTGAAGCAGAATCTTACTGGGAGGCAGATGAAGTGTTTCTTTCACATCGAGTATAATCATGACAGTCCTGCAACAATTAAGGCACTCTTAGACCACAATCAAGCCAAGAGATATTTATTGTATCATCATCCCAATCTAACCCTTGGAGAGTTTTGAATTATTTCCAATAATATTGGTCTCAATGGCAGTTCGTGATAGACTCAATTTGCAAATTTGGATTCTATGATAGAAAAGGAAACCAATTTTTCAAGATAAGCTCTAAAAGGAAGAAGCATTTGACTAGTCGCATATTTTACAAAACTTACTTTTTGAATCTCATGCATACATGTATTAAACGAAGTTGTATTTATTAAACTTATTTTCACAAGTTTTTTGAGCATACAATCATACATGCATAAGCTCAGTTGTCTGTTGACAGCTACTTTTTGAAAAAAAAAAACATTTCTCCTGATGCCCGAAGTGGCTATACGGCTCTTTTTATTTATTTTTACTTGATGCCCGAAGCGGCTATACGGCTCATTTCACTTATTTTTCGCCTGACGTCCGAAGAGGCTATATAGCTCATTTCACTTATTTTCCTTCTGACGCCCAAAGCGGCTATATGGCTCATTTCACTTATTTTTCGCCTGACACTCGAAGCGACTATATGGCTCATTTCACATATTTTCTGCTGACGTCCGAAGCGGCTATATTGCTCATTTCATATATTTTCGCATGATGCCCGAAGAGGCTATATGGCTCGTTTTACTTATTTTTGCCTAACGCCCGAAGTGGCTATATAGCTCAACTCATTTGTTTCATTCATTTTTGCCTGACACCGGTGGTGGTGATAAGGCATTTTTGTCTTCTCGAAGCCTCTTGGTTTTGACACCAAAGTTGGACAGCGACCCCAAATTAAAGCCTCTTGGTTTTTGACACCAAGGTTGGACGACGACCTCAAATTGAAGCCTATTGGTTTTTGACACCAAGATTGGACGGTGACCCCAAATAAGAAGCTTCTTAGTTTTTGACACCAAGGTTGGACGGCGACTCCATATTAAAGCCTCTTAGTTTTTGACACCAAGGTTAGACGGCGACCCCAAATAAAAAGCTTCTTGGTTTTTAACACCAAGGTTGGATGGCGACCTCAAATAAGAAGCCTCTTGATTTTTGACACCAAGATTGGACGGTGACCCCAAATTGAAGCCTCTTGATTTTTAACACCAAGGTTGGATGACGATAAAGTTAAACCTCTCGGATTGTATCATGAGGATGACAGTTGGCAGAAATGGTTTGGGATGTCCTCTCGGTTAGTTAACACCGAGGATGATGGGAAAAAATTCAAGCAGCAAGTCTCTCGCCTCTTGATTTTGAACATCAAGGCTGACAGCACGAGACTTCCTTTCTGATTTAAAACCTCTTAATTTGAACATCAAGGTTGATGAAATAAAATCATAATTCTTTGTGTTACCTCGAAGATTGGAATCTTTATTCGTTGTCTTTATTTCTGCTTTTTCATGAATTGTTGTAATGTTTGCATGTGCTTTTCATAAATCTCATTACATTGCTTGCATTTTGATTTTTAAAAAGCAGGGGGGCAAACTGTGGACACATGGTCTGACTCGGCCAATGAGGCAAAAGTCCAATGATGAAAGCTCAAGAAAATAGGTCCAACAGTGTCAGGTTAAAGGACCAGCCCTTTCTAAAAAAAGCCAGCCCATAGCCTATTTTAATCTAATCCTAATTTTATAGATAATTTGTGACAAATATTGGTGATAAGGATAATTTAAAGGGAGTTGAATCAGAGTGAAACACTGATAGATGAGAGAATATCTATTTTTATAAAAAGCTAGAAATAATTGAGAGAGGGGGGGGGATCCTGGAGAAAAAAATCACGTAAAAAAGGACGCAGACAGAAAAAAAATCTCCTGACAAAGAATCAGAAAAAAGAAAAAAGAACATAGATCCAAAGAGAAAAACTTGACCTTACATTGTGGGACTCACCATTACAGTCTACTAAATGAGCTTATGAGGGCAAACTACTTTAAACAGTAATCTTTTATTTATTTTATTTTATTTATTATTCTGTTGCATTTTTGTTGTCATTAATTTTTTTTTGTACATTTATTTGCTTGTTTAATTCTTGTTATTTTATTTGAATTTTTTTAATTCTTGTTAACAGTGCCTCGGCACTGTTGCCTCCAATTGTTTTCCAGGCAACGGTGCCGAAGCACTGTTGCCCTTTTTTTTTTTTAATTGCTGATGGGCCATCATCATTTTTTTTTCTTTTCAACAGTGCTATGAACTGTTACTTTTTTTTTAATTTAATTTTTTTTCTTTTTATTTATTTGATATTTTAATATATTTTCATTTTAGTTGTTTTTTATTTGATCAATGATGATTAATTTAATTAGGCATGCATGATTTAAAAATTAATTAAATAATTATTTGTTAGTTTAATTAGATTATTTGTTATTGTGAAACATTTTTAATTAATTTTAGATTTAATTTTTTTTATTAATCTAGATAGAATTTGATTATTGATTATTTTTATTTTGTACTAACTTCTGTATTTTTTGTAGGTTATTTACTTTTTTGGAACATTTAACTCTTGATTTATATTGCAAGCCAAAACATTGAATAGCCCACGGGCTATTAAATTTATTTTTTAGATTTTTAGTCCATTTTAAATTATGTTTTATTTATTTGCATGAAATGGGTTGTAACTCTTTTCTCCTCCCTCATTTCTTTGTATGTACTTTTAATTATGTTTGTCTGGTTTATTATTTTTGTTGTTTTATTGTGAATTGTGAAATGGTGTGTGGATGTATGGATCATGGTCCGAAATTGCATTTAAATAGACTAATTAATAACTTGGGCTAAAACTAAAATCTAAAAATTGATTGAGACCCATTTGCATGTAATTAAATGGATAATTAAATAATTAAAAATGATAAAATATAAAACACAAACGGAGGCCGATTGCAAGATTGGGTGGGCCATTCAAAAGCCCATACCTAGTTTCCGAACCCAATCTCTGAGGACGGCTGCTGGGCTGCCTTCGTGAGATCCAGTTGCTGTAAAAGTATTCCCAAATTTCACCCGGATGGCGACTCCATTCTCTGACCTAAGCATATCAAGGCCCAAATTTGTATTTCTCGTGGGCCCTGAACCTGCACAATGCCGTAGTCGCCAAACACTTGAGCGCGCGCTGAATCCCGCTGCCTACACATAGCCTTCACTTTTTCTCCTGCATTAATTATATTGTATATTATAATACATATACATACTTCCAAGGTAACTATTGATTCCTAATTATAATTGAAAATTTGAAGTAAAACAAGATATGGCTTAGGAATATACTCTTTTCCTGATATGTCTTTGTGCTAGATTAATTAATTCATATCTATGCAATTAATTTAATTAAGTAATTGTTCAAGTCAATCAACTCTCTTAGTGGATGGTGCCTGTCCAAATCCAAATCTTTTTCTCCATTACTAAATTAATCACAATTTTTCTTCATTACTTCCTGATCACAGCATCTTTAAATCAATTTATTTATATACAAGATACTAGAAATATGAACAAGTTTAGGGTCAATTTCAAGTTCAACTGGTCATTTATTCCAAGACCAAAAAATCATATTAAAATTTGAAAAATATTTATCTACAATTCACATTATATTTATCCTCGTCTACAAACTTAAGTATAGGATCTGATCATTATTATATTTTTTATTAATATTAAATAATTAAACTGTATATCACTTATTTTTTTAGATGGTTGAAGTGATTTAATTCACCAATACAATAGGGGAGATCTAGGAGGGTGAAAGATTGTTTCCTGATCTCTATATTTGATATTCACATCTTTTACCACTTATACTACTTATGGAGGACAATGCATACCGAGTTAAATGTAAAATACTCCATATTTGATATTCACATCTCCATATTTGGTATTTTTTTAATCAGAATTTATATATATCTATAAATATTATTCACTAATATATAATTAAGAATTTTTTAATTTTAAATAGAAGCTTAATTACATTATTACTATTGATAGATCCAATATCAAAACAAAAATTGAGCAAAAGTGAAAGTCTAAACTTGATTTTGTTGCATATTATTGTTCCTGCTGGCATAGTTTTATTATTTTTATTTTGTTTTTGTTGGGGAAATTGCCAACCAATTTACATATTCTGGAATTTAGTTGATGAGACATGTTTTGTTAGTTTTCCATAAGGTTGTAATGGCCAAGCAAGTTGTCGATGAAGCCAAGTGATATGACAATGCATGTTTTCTTTGGCTGTTGGGAAAAATAAGATTTAATTAACCTATACAATTAACTTACAAACAAGAACTGTTAAAATATAATTACAAGATACTTTGATTGACTTTTCTATACTGATAAATATAATTACCACATAGAAAATTAGGAAAAATTAAACTTTAAGTTTTGTATTTTTTCAACTCCAAAGTTTATTATTTTACAGTGAAATAACTTGGAAAAGAGCTATCAAATTGCTGGTTATTTTATTTTATTTTTTATTTGATATTTTCAATATTTAACTGCCACATAAATTTTAAATATTTTAAAATTTAAACTGAATGGATTCTATAAAGAGTAAAATATTTTTTATATCTAAAATTTAAATTTAAACTATTATTTAAAATTTTTTAAATTTTTCGTGACTTGAATCAACCGCTAGATTGGTGGCTACCTTCCAATTTAGACTGTTCAAAGTTCGTTGCATTTTCCTTTCAAAAAAAGTTCGTTGCATTTTCTATGAATGAAATAAATTATCATTTAGAAATTTTATAAGAATATGTTGCAATTGGACCAGCCCCATCCGATCAATGTTGTGGCCCTTCAGATTGGGCTGGGAATTTGTTAGACTAGGTGCATGGCTAGCAACTACAAATAATATTTTCTAAAAAAGATGATGACGATGATTATTATTATTATTATTATTTTATGTACTTATCTAAATGAAATTGCAATTATTAAATCAACTTTTATTTAATTATAGCTATTGATATATATTACAAGTATAAATACACAACATACAAAATTAATTGATGGTTATGCTGATTAATAAAAAGATTAATTTAACGAATTTTAATTTTATTTGATTCGATACGTATACCGTAGTAAAAGCCAATTTTAACCGCACATCTTCAAATAATATAAACTAAGAAGTACAAAATAAATTGTTCAAGTGTATAAAATTCCTTTAAATATTTTTCAATCGTATGGACAGAGTATCTAAAATTAAAACAAATAAATTTACCACATCGTCTCATTAATTTTTTTTTTTAAAAAAATTGAAATGTATTGAAAATATTATTCGAATAAAATTTTCATGCATCATAGAAAATAATATTTTTTTATTTTGAAAATAACCGAGTAAAATTGACATAAAACTTACAACCAAAATTATTGAAATTGATAGAATTGGTAGAACTGCAAATTTGAGGATCAATTCTATCATTATGAATTTCTAACATCATTATTTTTCAAAAATTTATATCAATATTTAGTGGAAGATCCCCCCAGTCCAAGAAGCTTTTGGTTTACTTCTCATTTAATGTGGCATATTGTTGCCATGCCTGCAGGTAATTAAGGTGAGCTTTGCAAGACTAAATTATCCTATGAAGAAATATATATATATATATATATATATATATATATATATATATATATATTGTATTGTTATCTGTATTATTGGGTAACTCTAGGAGTCTTGAATGATTAAGATCAATTCAAGTGAAGTCTGTAAGGGACCAGAACTTCTACAATGCTTATTACTTTATATATAAGATTCGAATTAAAAATTTATTTAATCGAATCCAAATTTCTTATTACTTGCACAAATAAACACTGGTTGCCACCCTATGAAGTTGAATTTGTTTTATGGTTACTTTATTTTCTAGCAAAGAAATTTGAGCAAAGAAACACACCATTTTCGCCTTAGATCCTGCACTAATTGCATGCAGGTATCAACAAGCAGCAAACAAAAGCCACATGTACGTAGATTGGGCCCTCACTTTTGCTTTTTCTTGTGCACAATAACAAGAATTATTTGCTGATGCAATAATAGTCTCTTCCTCCAATTCAAAATTGGGTATGTGAGTAACAACCTGATGGAAGGATCCAATCTAGGTCGTGGACAATTTTTTGGACGTTTCCTTGAGGAAACATTAAATTAAAAACTAAGGAATTGATACACACAAAGCATATATTAATCTATATCTAGGCTCTTGCCAATTTTAAGTCATGTTACGACAATGATTAGGAAAAAAAAAAAAAAAACTCACTCTTGTTGAGATGCTTTGAATTCCATCTTTTGATATATAAATTTCCCCTCATTATCATTGTAGGGATGCTTTTACCATAAAAAATATATATATATATATGACTTTTGCTACCGTGCAAATGTTTGCACCGGTACAAATGAAATTACAACCGTTAAATTAGTTTTTATTTATATATATATAAATGATGATACTAAGAACTTTTAGAAGGATGCATTATTTCTAAAAAGTAACCATTTAGATACTTAAATTTACTAAAAATACGATATCAACATTTTTTATACAATTTGAAATATCTATATGGTTTTTTATAAGTTGAAATGGAAGTATTTAGATGAAAAAAATTAATAAATTTTAAACAAATTTAAATGTTAAAATAGTTAATTTATAAATTGAAAATGTAAATGATAAAATGTGCCAAGTTGAGGGGATCACAAATATGTTAAGCCTTTGTGATATTAATTTATACTTTTAAAAGGTGAGAATTACTTTAGCCTATAACATTCACATATAATTTCAGCTGCAATCATCACTTGGCACATCAAAAAATTTTCCCCCACATTTCTGTATTCTCCATGAAATTGAACTGAAAAGATGCTTCCACTACAAATACAGGATTTCAACCTTCAGAAACATCCGAAGTTCATTGGACTCACATGTGGACAGACATAGTATTTTTTTTTAAAAAATTGACAGAAAGCATATTCGAATGCTAGCTTGCTTGTTTTATGGTCCAACTCCAACACATTTTAAGTATCTATTTCATGGGGTTTCTAACTGTTGAATCTTGATCTTGTAGCTAATCTGTAGTCTTGTATATCAATCACAAAAGCATTCTAACTACCAGAAAACGTTAGGAGTACGAAGTCATTGAATGAGTAGCAATCACTCGTTTTGATTGTGTTTTTATCAAATCCATAATCTCTTTTTTTAAAAGAAAAAAATTATATAATTTGGTTAAATTACTTCCAAGAATTTGGGAAATTTCTGAAAGTTGTATTTGCTTTATTAATTGTGTCATGGAGAAAGGTCCCCATAGTTTGAATTGGACCAAACTAAACATACACACACCAAAAAGAAAAATAGTATTTAATACATTTAATTATATACCCTTAGCAATTGAGGATCAAATAATAATTTTACTGCTAATTGAAAGTGGTCTGATTAGTATTCTCACTCATGAGAATTACGGTGGTTTCAAATTCGAGTCTCATGCCCACCATTTAATTTATCACTTTTCGGTATCAATAAAGAAACGACCACTCCTATTATATAGCCTACAGCTATTGCGCCTATCTTGAAAAAAGAAAAAGCAGTAATTCCAGTGTTTTATTTGATAGTTAACAAGCTTGGAAGGATCATTAATCCAACAGTCAAAAGATAAAATATTCATGCATAATCAGAGTTAAAAAAGGGAAAAACCAAGTCTTAGCTCAAGATCCAAGTCTTGGGCACCTAGACACAGCCTCTTGACTTCTTGAAGATGATCTGTTTTCATGGAAGTTGATACTTTTGCATTAACAAGGAAAGGAAATGATAATTCATCACTTCTCCATCTCTTTCCACCAACATTCTGCTTCTTCTTCTTTCTCTCGTCATCACTCAATATTGCATTTTCAGGTTTTTGACCATTGTCAATCTTTTCTGTTAAAGCAGCTGAAATTGGTGACTCAAAAGCCCTAGTACTGCTGCTGTAATTAGAACTGTACACCAAACTGTAAGGATGTTCTGACCGAACAATTTTTCGATGATTCTGATGATGATGACACTCGTTTTCGACACCAGGAGACTGATTTAATCTTGCTCTATCCCTTCTGTGAACATTCATATGACCACCTAAGGCTTGAGCCGATCCAAATTCTCTGCCACAGAAATTGCAGAAATATGATCTTGGAGGCCATACAAATGCACCAAAAGGTCCTGTTGCATCTTCTGCAAATGCATCTTCTACGCGACATCTTGCTCCCTCCATTTCAATCGTTGCTGCACAACTAATTTTATCACTAGTGTTGGAAGCTAGCAATATATCTTCTTCTTCTAGTTCTTGCAAGAACTAGATAAAATTCAATAGAGAATTGAAAAGCACCCTTTAGCTTTATAATGCTATAAAAGGGTTTGTTTAATGCAATTGGCTGAGGTTATTGATCCTTCCTTGATTTCATGAAACATATAAGGAAATTAGAACCTTTTATATATAGTTCATGAATCAGGTTTTCTTGATCTCATGAAACAATGAAATGACTCAATAATTTTCTAGTTCAAAGTCAGTCAACAATTCAACTTTCGATCTTCATGAGAAATTTCCATATTGTGGGGTCAGTCTTCGGCAATTTTTGACTTTGCATGATTGCCGTCCAGACTATAGTTAATTTGAAACTATGTTGCACACACACACGCACACACGTCCAGACTATATATATATATATATAGTTCAAGAAAGAATAAAAAAGCCTAGCTAATTATGTAAATGTACATTATGATAATAGTTGCTCATAATGATTGATGGTAAAATTTAATGAACTTATATAACTAAGAAACATATTGAAGACTTATAAATTCATATTTTCTGTATAATTTTGTGTAATTAATCCCGTGCTTGTAATTCCTGCTTTTACTCAATTCCTAGTAGTCAAACAGGGTATTAAACCCCGCATGTCACTGAACTTTGATTAAATTTCAAAACGAATATCTCATTTCAATTTGTTTCTTTTAAATCACTGAACTTTGATTAAATTTCAAAATGGATACTCAATTTCAATTTGTTTCTTTTAAATCA